>CAUYQV010043186.1:0-25339 GCA_963574575.1 Galagoides demidoff | reverse complement strand
AACCCCATCTGAGGTCTTTCCAAAGGCTAGAGTCTTGAAATTTCAAAGGGGAGTATTTATTCAAGGTTGAATTAACAAATGCATAAATGACCATAAGTAGTTATTACTAAGTTGAACATTTTATTCTCCTTGCTGAATTAAGAAATTACCCCCAATTTTGTGACTTTAAATAACAAATATTTGTTATTTCATAGTTTCTATGGATCAGGAATCTAGGTATAGTTGAACTGGATTTCTCTGGCTAAAGGATTCTGTCTGTTAAAGGCTGGGGCTGCATTCTCATCTGAAGGTTTGATGAAGAAATGGATTCTGTTCCTGAGCTTACCCAAATTTTGTTGTCAGGCCTCAGTCATTTGCCATTTGGGCTTCTCCACAGGTCTATCTTACAACATGTACTCAAAGTTTAAGGCACAGTCTTTTAAGGCTTTATTGTGGAAGTGACATTCCACCACTTCTGTCATTTTCTTTTCATTTAGAGTGAGTTCTTATGTCCAGCCCCCACTCAAGAGAAAGGATTGTAAATACTGGAAGGTACACAACATTGGGTGATTTTCAAGGCTATTTACTATGGTGAAAAAGAAAACACCTGGAGACTTTACCTCCTTCATGTTTACATGGATGGAGCTGGAAAATGTTCTTCTTAGCAAAGTATCTCAAGAATGGAAGGAAAAGTATCAATGTACAAAGCTCTATTATGAAACTAATTTATAGCTTTCATAGGAAAGCTATAACCAAACTATAGCCTAAGAATTTGGGGGGGAGGAGAGGAGAAGGGGGTTAATGGGTGGAGGGAGGGCGATTGGTGGGGTCACCTCTATGGTTTATCTTACAAGGGTAGAAGTGAATCTTTCTAAAAGTAGAATACAAATGTCTTAACACAGTAACTAAGAAAATGACATGAAGGCTACGTTAACCAGTTTGATGAAATTATTTCAAATTGTATATGAAAATACCACACTGTACCCCATGATTGCATTAATGTACACAGCTATGATTTAATAAAAAAAAGAAAGAAAGAAAATTATTCCAGTGCTACACCTTATCCCTTTTTCCTTTTTGCCCTTCCAATTTTTCTCATAGGATAGATCTTTCATTTTTCTTTTCTAGTGACCCTTTATGACATGTCTTTGACTTTAAGGTTATGGTGTGATGGCTTTGCTGAGGAAAAAAATAATTTTTAGGCTCTCAAGACAATTCTTTGAGTCACAGCATTTTCCACAAGCTGTGAAATTGTCCTATTCCCAGATTTCCATAGGTATGGTGCCTGGTTTTGATCATCAAGGTTAGAAAGAGGTAGATTTGTGTTAACTTGGCACTTCTAGAATCAACCACAAGACTGTATTTACCCTGTTTCCCCAAAAATAAGACCTACCCACAAAATAAGCCCTAGCAGGATTTCTATACATTTGTTAAATATAAGCCCTACCCCGATAATAAGACCTAGTTATGGGCGTGGCTATGCAGCATATCTGCATAAACACGCCATGCATTTGGGCACAAACAGGAAGACATCCCCTGAAAATAAGCCCTAGTGTGTCTTCTTGAGAAAAAATAAATATAAGACAGTGTCTCATTTTGGGGGAAACATGGTAGCAAAGTTTGTCTGTTAGAATATTTTCACCTAGGTATGCTGAGTTTCCTAGGATATCACAGAGTTTCCATAGAAATTCAAATGGGAACTTTCTCAGCCTCACAAGCAGTAGAGACCAAGGGTTTTGTCACCCCTGTTGTATTTGTCTTGGCTAGCTTCCACATTCGGTGTGTACTGATGTGTGTCTTCCTGGGACCCGGAAGGGCATTCGGCAGGGGGAACCAGTATGTTGCTTTGACTGCATCCCGTGTGCTGATGGACATGTGTCACAGAAACCAGGTATGGATAGTTATGGTTTTTTTTTAAACTGATATTTAAATGCAATTAAACCAGCACTGGCAAAGAGGGCCTCAGGCACCTTCTTTAAAAACAGGTGTGAACATCTCTTAACAAAAGTTATTATAATCCATCAAATTACTGGATGTTCTGTGAAGTGTGAAAAAATTCCATAATATTGTGTTTCAGTTAGAAAGCTGCATAGAGTTGGGAAAATATACCCTTGAAGCTAATAGAGGAAAATACAAAATAAAATATATGAAATGTGAAATAGGAATAATTGGATTCGTGAGAAAGCATTTAAAAATTACATCAGTTTCTGAAATAAAGTTAACATTAGTTATGCCTAGAATTGAAAAAAAAGGTGCCTTGCAGTTCTCTGTTTTACTGAATCATCTCTAATTTGGAACTGTAAGATCTGGAATTCCATCCCCACCCAACCATTGGCTTAAGATCATAAGTAACTGAATTTGTGGGACAGATGAGTTCTGTAACCCCTACTCCACGAATCTTCATGATGGCCTGTTAAATTGCTGCTCTTTATGCTGAGAATTTTAGTTGGGCCCAATGTGCTTAGTTTTGGGAAGCATATTGGAACAGGCTTATTTTTATTTCTACCTTCTGTTGAAGATACAAATTGTATCTGTTTTTTGTCAAATGGCCCTCAATAGCAATTCACTTAAAAAAGAAGAGAATTTTAAAAACGTTAACATTTTCCCAACATGGAAAATAAGCACCAGGGAACCTGAACAATTCCCCGGGCCCCGAGTGGCCTGGTCTCTGTGTAGAGTTACATTCAGAGAAGACCAAACCAGCAGTCAGAAGTGATTGAAAGGGAATTGTAATCTTTATCTGCAACTTGTAAAGAGTATTAAAGAGATACATTTCATAATCTTCTACCAAATAGTTTTTTCTTATGTTCCAATATTCTCTCTTAGAGTTGCATCCAGCTAAATGCCCCCTACTTTCTCAGCCCCAGGTAACATACTGGTTGTTTTTATTTCCCTTGTTATCTGCCATTTTTCTCTACCTGTTCCTCAAATCTCCATGTGGAGGGTGAGGAGGAGAAAAGCTGAGTCGGCAAAGGCAAAATTCTCTTCCAAAGACTGAACACACTTGCATTTTAACCAACCTCAGCCCCATGAGAATTGTCTTGATTGTTTTGCCCCACTAGATTTAATTATCTCATATTTTTTTTCTCATTCATAAATTGTTCTTAAGTTGGGGAGGATCCTTACCTCTTTTCTCCATTAAATTACTGAAGTCGAAAGAAAGAAGCATGTTCCTGGAAAAGGCCAATGCAGAAAAGTCTGAGGCTGAGAAGGGAGACTGATTTCCAAAATTTAAAATAATTCTCAATCTGCAATTATCGTTGGCACACCCAAGGCCATTTTATATTCCTTTGAGATGTGATGTATATTCTATACAAAGGGATTTTCTACGACTGCTCCGGGGTATGGTAGAAAGGGACAATTGGATTTCCTTGTAATCAATTCCTGTTCTTTTTCACTAGGTCAAAGAGAGTGTCAACGATGTGGTGAAGACTACTGGTCCAATGCGCCTAGGAACGAGTGTGTGCTGAAAGAGGTGGAGTTCCTCGCTTATGACGAGCCCCTGGGATTCACGCTGGTCACTCTGTCCGTCTTTGGGGCGCTTGCGGTCTTGGCAGTGATGGTTGTGTATGTGGTATACAGGCACACTCCCCTGGTGAACGCCAACGACTGGGAGCTGAGCCTTCTCATTCAGGTGTCTCTGATCGTCATATTGCTGTCATCCATGCTTTTCATCGGCAAGCCACACGCCTGGACCTGCATGGCCCGCCACATCACTCTGGCTCTGGGCCTTTCTCTTTGCCTGTCCTGCATTCTTGGGAAGACCGTTTCACTGTTTTTAGCCTACAGAATTTCCAAATCCAAAACCCAACTCACATCCATACACCCCCTGTCTCGGAAAATCATTGTGCTAATCTCTGTCCTAGTCGAGGCTGGCGTGTGCACAGCCTATTTGGTATTGGAGCCCCCAAGAGTATACAAGAACATGGAATCTCAAAATGTAAAGATAATTCTGGAATGTAAGGAAGGGTCCATCGAGTTTTTGTGCTCCATCTTTGGGATTGACGCCTTCCTATCCTTGCTATGCTTTCTTACAACCTTCGTGGCTCGCCAGTTGCCAGATAATTACTATGAAGGGAAATGCATCACCTTCGGGCTGCTGGTCTTTTTCATCGTCTGGGTCTCTTTTGTTCCTGCCTACTTGAGCACCAAGGGCAAGTTCAAGGTGGCTGTGGAAATATTTGCAATCTTGGCATCTAGCTATGGTCTGTTGGGTTGTATATTTGCTCCCAAGTGCTTCATTATTTTGCTGAGGCCAAAGAGGAACACTGATGAAATTGTTGGTGGAAGAATCTCCATGACAGATAAGAGTATGCAACTGACTTCAGCTTCTGTGAGCAGTGAGATTAACAACACCATGGTATCAACTGTTCTGGAGGATTAGAATTGTGAGCTAGCAGGTGTCCTAACTGCACTGTTGCATAGCAAAGGGGTTGGACATTCCCTTTCAGGTTCCTCCCACAGCAGCTGCCGGACACTTTCCTATAACTGAAGACCCAGATTCTGTTGGTATAGCCTGAGCGGGCATATGAAATCTTTTAGCATGAATTGGAATTCCTTTTACTATGGAAATCGTAAACTATTTCATTCAAATATTTCAATATATTTTGGTATAAGCGGTGCCTAGTAGAGGGTATGATAAGCACAAGTTATCTAAAATGACAGATAAACAATGTGGCTCTTGAATATGTTTTCGTTCTTATATCATGAGTGTCTGTTCTGGAAATTTACACTAGACAAAATCGCCTAGTGGAGACCAAGAGAGGCATACTGTTGGTTAATGCCTCTCTGAAATTTCTTTTAATGTCCTGTTAATGCCTCTCTGAAATTTCTTTTCTCTGACTGAGGTAAGAACTACAGCTCATATGCTTTCCTTGGACTGGGGGTTTGGATGAGAATCTATGTTTCGAAGAGCTCTGTGACATACAGAGAATATGGAAGGAATTGAGATGTCAACAAACCTCAGTTTCTCCTTGAATACACGTGGGAGTACGTGGGTTTCTGCCAGAGAGGAGGCAGGGTCTATCTGCTACATATTTTTTTGGAGGAGAATAAGTGAAATTGTCTGAGTTTTAAAACATTCTTCTGCTCACAAAATAAAAACAAGGAAATGAGGATGTTGGCATAGAAATTATTAAGTAGATTATGTAGTAAAGGCATGGATGGCAAAAAAAAAAAAGCAGATGTTTACCTAGAACAAGTATTAGAATGCAGGATTTTAAGTTAAATGATAGCTATTTGCCCTCTGGTATTATAAAGTTAACTGGAATTTAAATCCTCTGTATAAATGTTATAAAAATATTTCTCACGTCCTTTTGGATAGGAAGCTTTGAAATGACCTATACATATTTACTTGTATGTGCATTAAATATATGGAAAGATAGAATTTGTAGAAATGCTGCTAAACCAAAATGCATATGTGTATTTGACTCCAGAGGTGCAACAGGATCAGAAAAAGCTCCCTCTTCAAGAGAACTTGATATAAACAAAATTAAAAAAAGAGACCTTGATAATATTTGTGAATCTCAATTCACCAAGCTGGGCAGAGTTCATGCAGTTCTGTGAGAGCAGAAAGGGAAACTGGGGTGCTGGTTTAGCAAGACAAGTCAGTTGGGACCTTATTTACTGACTTTAAAGACAATTTTGTTTTTTATTTTAAACATTTTTACTTTTTCCCCAACCCTCTGCTCTCATTTGTTGACTTCAAGAATGATCGTGCTAGAGTAAACAAATAGAATGAGCTTCCTGTAATTTAAATAGTAAGTTTCAAGCTTCAGCAAGCTCAGAAGTGCTCACCCTGTTGGAGGGCCCCTGGTATGCTAGGACTTTCTGGGCCAATATCTGTTCACCCATCTGACACGTGGACGGTGCTTTGCACCACAGCACTTAAAATGTTAGGGGAGAGTCTCCGTAATGTTAGGGGAGAATCTCCGTCAGCGTGGAGAAGGGACAAAGTGTTTTCTCTGGCCCTTCACTCTACCCAGGGCGGTACTTTGGAAAGAGAAGATGGTCTGTTAAAGGACAGGGCAGTAGGAGAATGGGAATCAGCGAGTTCATTTCTTACTCAGTTATACATATAGTCTGAGTCTTCTCAACGATCCACCTTGAGATTTTTAAACAAAAGCTGAAAGATGGCTCATATGTGGTGACTTGTTTTATTTATTACTTTTATTTCAAAGTAATTTCAATCTCAGTGTAATCTGCTTAGTTCCTGAGATGTTGGTTATGGAACATCTATGGTCTCTAATTCCAGAAGTCCATCTGAGTAATATCAAAGACTCCATTATCTCTTTTCATACCACAGCTCAGTGACACTGTCTTATGAAACTTGCATTCTGTGACATTATTTTTCTGACCAGCAATAAGTTTGGGAAATTAAAGAAAATAAACGCTACAGAGAAAATATTAACTGACTTTCATGCTTAATGATAACGTTTGCTTATATAGCTCTACGATTTTAGGAGAGAACTTCCATCTAAGGTAGTCTGAAGTTAATCACCTGTTGATTTGGTATATGTGTGTCATTACACAGAAAGTGTGTGATTATCACAGGGTGATGGTCTAATATGTAGGATTGCTTTATTATTTGTAATTAATTATTTAAGTATTAAAATATTTTTCATGAATTGAAAAGTAGTTTCTCTTTGGATGAATGTGTCATTAAAAAATTATTCCCAGTGAAAACTCCCCCTGAAATCTCTATCAGCATGGTAAGCGCAGCTTCTCTTGCATTTTTCTTTGTAACAGAATCTCATCTAGAAATCACTGGCCACACTCCCTGCTGGGAGCGAGATTTGCTGGTAACTGCGTACTGGGCCTTAGGGCAAGGCTCAGGATTACTTTCAGGGTGTTGCATCAAAATCATGTGGTTGCTGGCTTAGGGAGTAGCATGAAGACTAATTGCTTGAAACAAGAAAAAGTGAAAAACAATACTTGATCTAGGACTGATGGACACACATGCAGGACTGAGCTCTTTTGGTAAAGGAAGTATTTATTAGGGCTGTCCAAACCCATACATACCATAGGGTATTAAGTCAAAGAGAACTCCTGATAGAAAATGAAGATATCAGAATGGGGGAGATAGTCCAATTGCAATATAAACTTTTATTTTATTTTATTTTATTGAGACAGAGTCTCACTTTGTTGCTCTCTGTAGAGTGTTGTGGTGTCATAGCTCATAGCAACCTCAAACTCTTGGGCTCAAGCGATTCTCTTGCCTCAACTTCCCTAGTAGCTGGGACTTATAGGCACCTGCCATAACACCCGGCTATTTTTTTTTTTTTTTGATGTTGTTGTTTAGCAGAATCTGGCTGGGTATGAACCCCCCAGCCCCAATGCATGTGGCTGGTGCCCTAATCACTGAGTATGGGTGCCCAACCATAAATCTTCTTAAAACACAGCTCTGATCTCATCTTTTCCCGGCTCATCAACCACTTGTGGCTCTCCACCATCTATTGTGGGAGTCCGTCTGCCTTCATGAGCCTCCAAACTGTTTCCTTTTTTTTTGGACACAGAATTTCACTTTGTCACCCTTGGAGAGTGCTGTGGCGTTATAGCTCACAGCAACCTCAAACTCTTGGGCACAAGCCATCCTCTTGAATCAGCCTCCTGAGGGGCTCCCACTACAGGTGCTTACCACAATTCCTGGCTATTTTTAGAGACAGGGTATTGCTTTTGCTCAGGTTGGTCTCAAATTCCTGGGCTTAGGCAATCTATGTGCCTCGGCCTCCCAGAGTGCTTGGAATTACAGGTGGAAGCCACCACCCAGCCTCAAACTGTTTTCTGTTGTCACCTGCCATTGTCCTGCTCACATTCTTTTTTTTCTTTAATTAAATCATAGCTGTGTACATTAATGTAATCATGGAATATAATGTGGTGTTTTCATATACAATTTGAAATACTCTCATCAAACTGGTTAATGTAGCCTTCGTGTCATTTTCTTAGTTATTAAGACATTCATACTCTGCTTTTAGAAAGATAATCCGATACTCTAGTTTCTCTTCAGATCGTATTTATCTTTTGCCTTTTATCCCAACCCTGCTGCACCCCTGCAATTCCAGGCACCCACCTCCTGCCTTCTGGATTTCACGTTGCTCACACTGTACCCTTGTTTCTATTATGCTGTAATCGTACCCCCTCCCTCCATCCATACAGCCGTCCGCCCATCCATTTCTTCCTCCCTCCCTAGGGACTGACACATATAAGACCCAGAGTTAAGCACAGAAGACATACAAAGATGAAGCGCTGTCTTTCAACCCCAGGTCTTCTGGGGTGATAGCTAATAAACCAAAAATTACCCTGTGATTTGATAGAGCTGTGATTGTAGAAGCATAGAGAAAGGGCAGAGGGTCAAGGGTCAAGGGTCAAGGAAGGCTTTCCGGGTGTGGTGACACTTGAACAAATTCCTGAAGGACAAGGAGGAATTGGCCATGAAAGATGAGCTAAGGTGTGCACTCTACCCAGCCCAGCACTTGGAGCATGAAGTACGTGCCAGTTTCAACTGCATTTTAAAAAATGAAGTCTTGCAGGACTTTATCTGTGCCTTTTTTTTTTAAATGTCACTAGCCATTTTTTGTTTTGTACTTAGCTTATCCACTTTCATGTCCTGCCTCTATCGCTACATTGTAAATTATTTTTTGAAAGAACTTGAAATCTATCTATTATGAAAGGTAGCCTTTTCATACAGAATGTACCTCACACCTAATTGGTGCTCAATATTTTTTTTTTTTTTTAGTGGATGATGAATAAAGTTATCAAAATAGCCACTGATTGCCTAACAAGGCACAGGGGCAATGTTTCAATGTGAGATGAGGAGGAAGGGCTTGGGGCCTGGAGGACAGCAGGGGTGGAGGAAGGTAGAAAGAGGCTGTTTTCAAGCTAGTGGTGGGCCAGCGTGAGAGTAACAGGTGGTTCCACTGAGGAAGGGGAACAGAGTGTGGGACCAAAAAGAAGAAGACCCTTTGAGATGGAAGTGCAGAGTCCTTTTTCTTTTTGAGACTGAGCCTCAAGCTGTTGCCCTGGGTAGAGTGCTGGGCAGAGCTCACAGCAACCTCCAACTCTTGGGCATAAGTGATTCTCTTGTCTCAGCCTCCCAAGTAGCTGGGACTCAGGCGTCCACTGCAACACCTGGCTATTTTTTGGTTTTAGTGCTCATTGTTGTTTGGCAGGCCCAGGCTGGATTCGAACCCACCAGTTCTGGTGTATGTAGCTGGCGCCTTAGCCGCTTGAAGGACAGGTGCCGGGGTGGAAGTGGGGAGTCTTGAAAAGAATTTTCCATGGCATTCCTTTGACTGCTTTCCAAAGGTGTTTGTAAATAGCTGCTGTTGGGAACATCCAAAGGCAGGTAAGCATTTATAATCTCAAGGCAGAAGAATGATTTATGTCAAAAAAGCTCTGTGAAATTCACTTATTTACATTTTTAGGGAATTATTAATTTCTCCTGATGTGTTTTGAAAGCCAACCAATTTGGATATAAAAGGCATAGTCTGAGAATCTAAATAGATCAGATGTAAATGAGGGCAGGTTAACTTTGGGAACAAGTCATGCCTACATCTTAGAGGCGGAACAGAAGGACAAGTTCACCCTGAGGCTAGTGCGGGTGTCGCTGGTCAGGCCGCCCTCCTGGAGGGCCCTCCTCTGGGCAGGGATTCAGGAATGCTGCCGACTGTGGTCCACGTGCCCTTCTTGGCCCTACCTGTTCTCTGCCCACCCTCTCTGCCTATGACCTCTATGGACTGCATCATGTAGTCCCTTACCTGAAGCTTCCTGTGGGTTTTTCCAATGGGAGGCACGAGTGGGAGACTGACGTGAGAGGAGACATCAGCTCTTAGCTGGTGCAGCCATGGCTCGTTTCTCTACCTGTGGCCACTGTCCCAGGGCTAAGCTCTCACTAAGTGGCATGTGTGACCTTGCCTCCACATCCTTCAGACCAGGGTAAGATGACAACTTCCTATTGCTCCTAGCCCCAAGTGCTTCACCATCCTTTGTCAGATCCTTTAACTTTGCCCACTCATGGCAGTCTCTTCTTTAAACTGTCTTCTATTTTGAGTATGCCTGCTGTTTCACGCTGCGATCCAAATTCTTTGCATTTTTTGATGCTGCCGTCTTTAATGCAAGCCACACTAGGTTCCTGCAAAGGGGAAGAGGGCCTGCGGGGGCAGGCAGATCAGGTACTCAATCCTCAGGGCCCACGAGTGACACAGATCATCTCTGCTCGCGTCCTATTGGCTAGAAGTTGCCACTCAGTGCCTATGAAAGGCAGGAGAGCTGGGAAACATGGGCCTCAGTGGGGAAGCCATGTTGTCAGCGTTCTACATTATGGAAATGGAGCATGAAACTTTGGTGATCAGCTAGCCATCTTCATCACACCAAGAACCAAATCAGATGGGCTAAAATAGTCAGAGGTATCCACAGAAAGTTTCAAAGAATGTACATAAAAAACAAGCACATAGGGAAGTGTGTGGAGTATTTTGGAAAGACAGCAATAGTTGTGTAGTTTTTGAACCTACCTGAACTCTTCTTCCCAGTAGAGTGACCAGGAGAGCAAGGTCAAACCCCATGGAAGATATTTAGAACACAGCAAGGTGACCCGATATCCCCGAGTACACCAAAATACTACCAGGTGGGAGCAAACCATGGACAGCTACAGGATCCGTGTGGTGTCAGATATGATGTGGGAGGAAGCAGGACGAAGACAGAGGCAGGGACTCCTGGTGGCAGTGAGAGCCGCCATCAGGTGTGATGGAGGCTCAGTGGGCCATTCTGGGCACAGCTGCAGAAACTGGGAGTGTACTTGGCAGGTTTCTGTTCGTGGTGAACGTATGGAAGTAGACTTTGGGAAGAGCTGATGGTAGCTCGTCTGAGATCTGGGCCCTGTGAGTTCTTAAAGCCATTAAGAAATAGGGAGGAAATGCTAGGAGTAGGATCCAAGTTGAGCAGGAGACAATAGGGGTCAAAGACAGTTCAATCCCAACTGATCAAAGTAAACTTTATTGGTTTAAACCTGCGTTGCCTTGCAGCCTGTCAGAGAGCTAGACGTGAACAAGGACAAAGGTGTTGGATGCTTTAGGGTTATAGCTTACTAATTATCAGTCATTTTTGCTAATGGGATGAGGCAATGGCAAAAATGATTTCAAATTACACATAAGATATTCCTGTCATAGGACTGATTTTATCAATAAACATTCCAGAAGTATTTAGTGTATTTTGTTGCAAAATGACATGGTATGTGGTTTCCCATTTCCCCATCAATGCGTCATCACTCAAAACATTTTGGAATGCCTCAAAACATTTTGGAATGCCTTATAGGAAGGAATGCCTTTGGAGTGGGGGTTACCCCCAATCACGAAAAACCCTTATGTTTTTAGAATCACTGGGTTACATTTTGTATCGCAATATTTTGTTAAACATTAAAAGAAAAATGTAGGAAAAAACGAGAAGATGACGTAAAAGAATAAGAAATTGGGGATATAGCTCAGCTCCAGTTGGTTGATTCCAGTGAGTTCTAGAAGTTCCAAAGTTGAATGGAGGTGTGGTTTTTGGGCGTACTCAGTACATGTTTGACCTTTAGTTAGCAAATGGCTACTTGACTCTGTTTTAAATTTATTTTAAAATTAGGCCCACTTAGCCACTCTCCTCATCATAAAGGATTGGCTTTCTTAAGTTCACATTTCTCCATATCCAGCACACTGTGATTTCAAGCCCCAGGGACTTTGAGAGCACATGAGGGGTTTACCCAGCCTGGGCATGGAAGTGAAATCCAGAGAGGCCTTCTGGGTGGAGGTGACACCTAAGTTGAGACCTGAATGAATAGGAGTAAGGGGGGAGCATGGACACCAATGGCGTTATCTAGGGAGAGGGAATAGTACACACAAAAGTTCAAAGTGGTTGAGACAAATTTGGCTATTTTTAATTCCCAAGACGAAGTTACACTCGTGTCAAGTTAGCATTGGCTATCGGTGTCATCTTTAGTATCCTTGGACTAATAAGAGGAAATAAAAAAAAAATAATAAAGGGGTAAAGCAAAATGAAAATGCAATGTCAGTTATTTGCAATATCCACTAATATACCCTATGCTCAGCAAATTCACCTCCATACTAAACTATGTCTGTGTGCTTACCAAAAAGATGAATACTAGAAGATTTATACAGCATTAATTACAAATACCCACATAACTACTGAAATGTCCATCAACAGGAGGATGGATAAATAAATTGAGATATACTCACTCAGTGGAATACTATACAGCAATAAGAAGGAATGGGCTGCTTTGTGTAGGAAAAACTGCAGGGTGTGGTAAGATCAAAAGCTGGGAAATCACTGGGAGTCTGGCAGTGATTCAGTCACCTTGGCAAAAGTTCATGATGGCTTGGACCAGAAACAGCTCTTCACATTCCGGGGCAAATTGAACACCGTTAGATCAGACTTGACCGGAGACGGTTGGACCTTTAAAGTCAGTGTTCAGAGAAAAAGGGACACATCAGAAACCCACAACTTAAACACCTAACATCGCTTCCCAAAATAACCCTATTATATTCTATTAGCTTTTACTCTGCTTGGAAATACTGATTAATAAGAGAATCACTTGAGCTGGTAAAGTAGGAAATGATTTCCACACTAATACATGTGGCTGAAAAACATGAACGCAAAAGCTTCCTGCCTCTTCCTTTCCATTTAGAAGTTTAGATCTGTGAGTAAACACAGACCTTCTTTTCTCTTTTCTGTTTTTATTTTGTTTGGTGATTCTTTTACAAGTACCACCACAGAAGACAACCATGTTTGAGGAGGTGTCCACAGAATGAAAATGCTCCTGTTCTTTAAAAAGTGACTGGCTAACACAGCAACCACTGCTCGGTACACATGTGCGTGAGACAGAAAGGCCCAGTCTCTGGGAGTCCTGTATAGATATGGTGGTACGCAAAGAAATTTGAGTTACGTGGATTTTCCCTTCCTCCGAAACACCTACATTGATTTTGACCTTTCTCTTTGAAGCGCCTCTCCACGGTGCCTGCTCTTTGGCCTGGAATACCTGGATTTATAGGTCAGCATGAAGGATTCTTAAGGCACAACACAGGTCATTTACTATTTATGAGTGTTTGCCCTCCACCCACACCGGCCTTTGACTTATCAACTTCAGTTTAAAAGTAAATCGTCCCACACTTCAGTGGCCTCACCGACTTTCTCAGCAAGTGCCTTGAGTGTGGAGAACAAAGACGCAGTGATTGACTTCGGTGCCCTGGTCTCGGAGCTGGGTGGGAACAGCAGAGCAAAGCGGCCAACAGCAAAACTTCAGAAAAACACAGTTTGAGGTCAAGTGTGTGCTTCCTTGCTGTGTAATCCGAGGCACATTCCTCTATCTCTCTAAGCACAGGCCTGGCCCATGGTCACCATTCAGTGACCACTAGCTAGTCACACTAGTGACTGTAACAGAGACACTGTCAGCTACTAGTATTGTCATTACCCTGTTGCCTCCGATGGAGTTTATCCCCGCCCCACGGACTGGGGATTTTAAGCTCCAGCAGGGCAGTGAGCTCTCCTTTATTTCCCCTGACAGTTGTACTTCTGGGCCACATGATTCCTGAAGTCAGAAACCTGGGAACCATCATTAACATTCCTTCGCCTTCCAGGTCACCTCTGGCCCTCTTCTGAGCCTCACCCAGAGCACACACCCCGACAGCCAATCACGCACCAATCTCCGTTGATGCCGACCTCAACCCAGCTCCCAGGGCAGGCGTTTCCTCTATTCACTCAAACCACCAGTAGCCGTTGGCCCCAGCACTGCTGTCTCTCTTTCCCTGCCTCTTTCCAGAACACTTCTCTCTCCCTATTAAACATATTACGTATTATTTTCTCCCTCTGCACTGCTAACGGAGGTAAGTGCTTGGAGAATATCAGATGCACTTAAATAGTATCTGCTGGAGGAAGGAGTGGGTGCAGCGTGAGCACAAGAATGGAGGGCAGATGCCCAGCCATGACCTTCTCCTGAGCAGCAGTACGTACACTTGGCTCCTCATAGACTGTCTCTGTTGGGCCACCTGTCTTCAGGCTGGCTTTCTACTGTTTATTTCCTGCACTGAAGCATGAGTCATCTTTCTAAGATGCATACCTAATTTTGCCACTTGTGGCTAAATTCCCTAGCCGGGCTTAAATGCCCGTGACTACTCTGCCTTTGTTCCTGGTTTATCTTTCTTTCTTCTTCTTCTTCTTCTTCTTCTTTTTTTTTTTTTTATTAAATCATACCTGTGTATATTAATGCAATCATGGGTTGGGGTGGTGTTTTTATATACAATCTGAAATATTTTCATCAAACTGATTAACATAAGCTTCATGTCATTTTCTTAGTTATTGTATTAACACATTTATATTCTACTTTTAGAAAGATTCACTTGTACCCTTGTAAGATAAACCACAGAGATGATTCCACCTATCACCCTCCCTCCACCCATCCACCTCCACCCCCCTCCCCTCTCCCCTCCCCATATCTTTCTTTCCTGACACTCTTCCCTGACCCTTCGTGGCTTCCCTTCCCTCCAGCTGAATCATTTACCATTCCCTGAACTCATTTTTTTTCTGAGAAAAGGGAGCTCCTCCTCCCTACAATATTCCTCCCTTCTTTGTTCCTCTTTGCCAGCTACCTTCCTCCAGCCCTTGAAGACTAGTCCACATCACCTCCCAACAGAAGCTCTCTCATCAGCCTCTCCGTGTCCAGCTGGCAGGAGGCTCATTTCTCAGTGCTGCCCATAGTGCTCACCGGCTGGTACTGGGGTGGCCTTTGGGAGGGAGCTCCTCATGCTCAGGGGGCTCTGTGCTGTTCCTCTCTGCATTTCTTATCCCAAGTAGACAGCCTGACTCATGAAAAGCACCTGGTGAATGCCTTCTGAATACAATCGCACAGTATTAAGTGGCTGCTGAACCCAGAGGCTGGGGTTTTGGGTCAATATGATCAAGGCACAAAGGAAGATAACCGTAGTTTTTGTCCATTTTAAAAGTTTCTAAACAGTACTGGCATAAAGCATATTTTATTTTATTTTATTATTTTTGCTTTTCAGAACAAAGAAAAAGTTTAGAGTACTTCCAAAGAGAATTGGAGGTGGGTCCCTCTCATGAAGGAGAAAAGGTGAGAGAGACCATAAGGTGGTATTTTAATTTTTTTCACAGATGTGAAAGAGATCTTTATTTTTTATTTATTTTATTTTGTAATTTCAGGGTAAGATAAGAGTACAAACAGATAGGTTACAATGTTTGCATTTGTTAGGTAGAGTCCCTCTTATAGCTGTGTACTACACCCAAGAGGGTGCCAGGTACCCCTACATTGTGTCCACATAGGTTATATTTTGGTCCATGATTGGGGCTATAGAGGATCTTCTTCAAACATGGGCCTGCTTGCTATTAAATGCCATGCTAAAGGGTAGTGTAGACACCACAACAGAATCTGAGATGACTTCCTCTGGAGAAACAGTCTCTAACCATGGACAAAGCCATCCTAAGCCATAGTCATCGATGAAGGGCAACAGAGCGTGTGGCCCAGGCTGTCGCATATAAAGCTGGCTTAACAGAAACCTTTACAAACCACCAGGATGAAAGTGACATGTCTACCCGCTACAGTGCAAGGATCATGACCACATTCTCGGGCTCTCCTGAAAGCCTCTGTGCCTGACCATTCTGCCCTCCCCCACCTCGTTCCACACCTTTGATTAATTGTTGGCATGGAATTTTCAATTCCCAGCTCACGAAATGTTGTAGCACTGAGAATGCACCAAACAAGTCATATCCTTCTCTCCTTTCTGGCATATAATAAATTTAAGGCATGAGCCAAAGAATAGAAAATGGGAGGCCAAAATGCCATCTTTATTATGATAAACTCTGACCTGAGGCTGTAAGTTATGTGAGAATCACGTGGGTTTCTGTAATCTGATCCCAAGAATTAAGTAGCTTTATCCATCCAGTCACAGGCTGTGTGGGACCTGGCCAGGCCCCTCCATAATAAAGAACTGCACAAGCAAGAATAGGAAAGCCAGGGGGGACTCCCAGGGCCTGTGGGCGGCTCACTCCTGAAGGCAATGATGAGTTAGGCATCACTCACTTAGGAGAGTGGAGGGACCACGGCTGTGAAGCTTCTTCAGCACAGAAGTGTTCCTACTGAGCCGTGCACATAACAATGCTTGAGTCATTTTTGTGATTTGCTCAATAAAATATCTATATTGGGTGTTGCCTTTGCACATTAGTGTTTTGTTCCCTTTGAGCTTCCGTAGTTTCCTGCTGTACTGGAATATGTCTGGATAAACATGGTGATTTTGCAATACTAAGGAGAAGATTGGATGACTCACTATGGATGGCTTGTCATGAATTCTAATGATGGTCACATAAAGCGTCTGCTGTAGTTCTTAAATACTGTAATGCTAACTCTCACGACCCAAACTGAAGATGCTCCTAAGCCTTAAGGCATGAAAATGGCAATTGTGACTTTTTTTTCCAAGACCATTTTGTACTCTTTATTTTCAACTTCAAAGGAAGTGAAATAGTCAAAAGCCTAAGTTGACTTGCTTTATTTTCAAACTGTAACCTCCTGTCCGGTTCTAATTTAAAGCCCAGTAATGGATACATAGCTTTGACCTTGACACATTAATGTTGCATTTTAGAAGCTGAGTAATGTGGGCCCATGTGATGTTTGTTAGAGTTAGACGCTTGATCACTTAATAATGTCATGGTCCCTATCACTGTACAGTATCAAGTGACCTGCGGAACTGGAGGCTGATGTTTTGGGTCAGTGTAACCAAGTTACAGAGGGAAGGGATGAGCATAGCCGACTTTTCAGAGAGTCTTAGGATCCGTGATATAAAAATCCATGATATAAAAATGTGCCAGGTGACAAGTTTATCTACCCCCGGCTCCCTCCAAAGGCACAGGGGAATTAAAAAAAGAGAAATACTCTGCATCACTATTTGCCTGTCTATGGAGAGTGGCCATTTCCCTGTGGGATATAAAATCTGGGCTTGAGCCGAGTGGCTCAGAAGGTTTCTTTTTATCTATTAACGGTGAGAGTTTAGGATTCTATCGGTCAGTTTGAAAAATCATCAAGTACTTGCTAATTTCTTGATATGACCCAGCTGTGAAATCTATTGCCAGTAAGAGGAAAGGAAAATGGGGAAATGAGGGAGGGCCCTGGAAAAAGGAAGATGTGGTCTCATCTTGAGGGGTTTGCATTTGAGCTAGGGAAACCAATGCATGCAGCCATTTGAAGAATACCAAAAGTTTGGTCAGTAAAAAAGATAGTCTAAGGGCATATAAAATAACGTAGTCACATGACACCATCTCTGAGACTTTTATCCTTCCTGTGTCTCAATTTCCTCATTTGTTATAAGTATCTATCTTGTGGAATTAAGAGACAGTTATATAAGGTAATGGTTACAAGGTGCTTAGGGCGTGACTGGCCTATAATACTACTTCTGTGGATCTTGGCTTACAAAAATGCCGCTACTAAATTCTGGGCTTATACCATTAGCTCATTGTCAAGTAAAGTGCCTAGGTCATGTTTTCTGAGGCCCCTGAAGAAACTTTGTATTAAATTAACATTTCCTGTTACAGCCTTTTGTACAGGGCTGCCATGACAACATTTACTTTCTCTCAAACCAGAGTTTCACCTTATCCATCATATGATTCTTCTTCTATAAACACCCAAGTGATAAATCTTTCTAACTCTAAAAGTGAAATGAGGAGAGGATGTGAAAAGAAAACTCACAAAATAAAAATTAAAAATACAGGAAAAAAGTAAAGATCCTCAGCATCTTTAACAAAGAAAGGAAAACTAAAACATCAGTGGTGCATTGTTTTCATGAATCCCATTGTGAAGATGATAATGGTAAGTATCAGTACGAGAGGCAGAAATGGGCGTTCTCATACTGATTTGGGGAAATATTGGTTCAAACTTTCTGGAAAGAAACTTGGTGATATGTTACCAAAGTCTAAGGTTTTTCTTGATTCTTATGAAATAATTTTATTTATAGAAATGTATCCTTAGGAAATAGTTATGAAAGAACTTATCCTCAGAATTGTTTTTATTTACGGTTTCTTCCCCCCCCCCCCATTTGGGTTTATCTTTAAACCTCGACAACAGGAAGATGGTTAAATAAATTATGGTATAGAAATACAGTGAAATGCTATACAGCCTCTTTCAGAGATATTTAATAGCGAAATGCTTTCTTAATGTAGTATCGCATAAAAAAGAGTAGGGTGATTGAGATTTCATTAAAATATAATATTCATAATTATCATGATTCCAATTATGTGGGAAAATATTCATAGTATAGCATGTAGTTAAGAGAAAAAGAATTACAAATGTACAATGTTATGGTACAATTGTAATTTTATATAAAAGTATATTCCTAGACGATATTTGAACTATAGACATCATATGTGAACAATTTCTGGAATTTCTGGCAGCTAGGATTATGTATAATTTTAATTTTGCTTATTTGTGCTTTCCTACATTTATTGATTTTGTTTTTAAATTCCATTTTAATTATACAAGTGATACCGTACACATATTTGCTATAATAAAATGTTAAAGCACCAGAGAAGTACGGAGTAAACAGTGAAAGTCCATTTTCCATCACCCGTCCCTCCCGTGCCCCAGGGTTGCTACCTTCCCTTAGTGGGAATCTTTTAGTTATGGTTTTGGGATCTCGTTCCAGAATACTTTCTATGGGGTTCGGCAATTCCATGCCGCATTTTCAGCATCTCACAAGTGGCAGGTCACATGGAATGGCAGCTTTCAGCCACTTTTCCAAGGCTCTCTTGTCTGCAGTGCTCTGGGGATCCAGGCTCCTCTGCGAGGCTCTCTGTGCCCTGCGGCCACATCCAGGAGGCGGCAGCTCCCTGGGAGTTCCTCCCACCCTCCCACCCTTCCCTGCCCTCTCTTTACTGACTCTAACCACAGCTAATACCCTGCCTGCTCCTTCTCTTTTCCTCCTGCTCTTGTGGTCAGAAATACTTCCAACACTTCCTTAGGCAGGTGTCAACTTCCGAATTTTCTTTAACTTTGGATTTTGGAAATGTTATGCTCAGTTGGCTGAGCCTTGCTTTAAAAGGGATTTTTTTAGGATAATGGAATTCATTCTCCATAAATCTGGGCTTCCCTGGCTTTCTTTCTTCCTTCCTGTCCGTCCCTCCCTTCCTCCCCCCCCCCCACCTTCCTTTCTCCCTCTCTGCTGTAGACTAAAACATCTTTATTTATAAGTCCTCTGCCTGTCGCTGACTTCTTTCCTTTGGTGTTTTTGCCAAAAGGATCCTCCACGTCTAGCTGAACTGGGAGAAGGTCGGTGAAAGATGAGCGTGTTGACGTATTGAAAAAAAGTTTTTATCTTTATCAAGGTATAGAACCGAGCAGGTTATACTGTATATGCAGATTTTTAAAGGTAAGGTTTCTCGAGGTCTAATTTACAGATAATAAGATTCACCCTTTTTAGGTGTGTAGTTGATGAGCTTGGGCAAAGGCACATGTAGCCCTTAGCAAGACACAGAACCTTTCATGGCCCCCACCATCTCCTCAGGGCCACCTTGTTGTCAACCTCTTCCCCTCTGGCAACCACTGCTGTGATTTCTAGTCTTGCTATTTCTAGAATGTTACATAAATGACAGGTTGCGATTTTCTGAATCTGGCCTCTTTCGCTCTCACAAAGCGTCTGAGGTTTACCTGGGGCGTGTAGCGGTAGTGCAGTCTCTCATCACCACTCGTCCTCTACATTGGGGTGTACGATACGCTGTTGATCCATTCACTGGCTAACGGACATTTGGGTTTCTTCCAGTTTGGGGTGATTTGGGATAAAGCTAATTCTTTCTGTAGACATGTATTCATTCTCCTAAGTGTCTAAGAGTGGGGTGGTCAGGTAGTATAAGGATGGGGTTCATTTAAACACATTTTAAAGTGTTCTCCCATGGTGACGGTCTCATTTTGCATTATTTCCAACACCGCATGCAAGTTTCAGCGACTCTGTGTCTGTCTGCACTGGCACTTAGTAGTGTCAGTCTTGTGTCCTTTTATTTTCCTTTAAAAAAAATCAGAGGAAAGGCCGAGGTGCAGACTAACTGGAAGCAGCCTGCACACCTGCTCTCGTGGAGGGATTGAGGGCGGAGCGTGGATGTCCGCCTGCAGATCTGAGAGAGGGCATTGTGAGTCTAAAGAGAGGCAGCAGGAGGTACCCAAAGTGAAGGGGAAGAAAGAGAGGCGACCCGTTCTGTGGTTTCAGGTACACAGGGAAGACGCGTGCACACATGGGGAAGGCACAGGGGAGAGAATCCGAGGGTCCCACACTCCCCTACACGATTATTGCTATCCAAGCTGCCAAACAGACCCTCCACTTAGAAGGGCCCAGGACCAACATCGGGGAGCGATCTGGAGACCCTGCAGTGGCATTGCTCCAGAGAGAGGGCGCAGGAGTGACCCACTGGCTGTGACCTCTGAGCACTGTGGCCGGCACCATTTTAAAACACTAGACCCAGAATCCTGCTGCCACCTTGGGACCAGATCCACTGCTGCTGGTTCCCCATCGCCCCTGCCAGTCAGCTGGGGGAAAGAGCAGGAAGGCCGGGCAGTTCTGTGAGTCCTGTGCATAGGAGCTATATGGCCCCACTGCCATGGGAGGACCAGGACAGTCTACAAGCACTGCTGCCCAAGGCATGGGTGGAGTTGCACTCAAGCTGGACAATTGCTGCCTCTGCCGTCTATATATCTGAGGGGTAGCCCTCAGGTCACCAGTGACAACCGCAGGGAATGGCGATGCAGGAAAGTGACAGTGTTACACACCCACAGTACGTCTCCACATCTCTGGCAGGCCAGTCCTCCAGGGGAGGACACAAGTGCACTGTCCAGGGACCCCTCTTCCTTGCACCAACTGGGAGAGCTTTTCTCAGCTGTCATCCCATTTCCCAAATATCTTCCCTGATCTTTCCCCACAGGCGTCTCTGTCTTTCTGAATCTCTAGTGTCCACTCCTCTTTCCACATGGCACTTGCTTAAATTTATTGCAATACTAAGATACTTCAGAATAAACATACTCATAGTGACACAACTACAACAGAGACTCTTCCTAAGAAATGCAAACTTTGTAACCCGAATGTTTGTACTCTCCCAATAATCTAAAATAAAAAATAAATAAAAACAAAAACATACTCCTAGAGGGATGTTTCTCTGGAAAAATAAGAGAAACCACACAGGTATGCAGTGGATTCTCAGCAAAAGTTCTAAAAGTTGGTAAGTGTAACCCTCCCCGAAGTTACATAGAAAGACAGAGGCTGCATCACCTCGCCTTGCCTTGCGATTAAAGAAAGCCAAGCGATTAGTTCTGTCAGTCTGAGCCTATTCTGGTTATTACAATACTGCTTTGCTCCTTGATGGCTGAGCTGGGACTGCGAACCCCGTTTCTGCTTTGCTGCCTGGCTCTGTTGGACTTTGTCAGTAGGGGGCACTAGAGGGAGCCAGAGGCAGGAGAGATTGCTTTCTGCTGGCTTCTGACAGCAGCATCCTTCCCGCTCTTCTTCACCCTGACGGGGGCCCTTTATTCCCTTAGTAGAAGTTGACGCCACTTTGGAGTTCTTCATTGCGCGCAAAACCACAGACACCAGTACTAGCTGGGTGTCCCAGTCCTCAGGTCCCGTAGGTCTCACCTCTGAACTGAGGGACACCAGCGTCAGCCAGCAGCACGTCCTCCTTGGGAGTCTGGGGCCTCTCTGCTAAGCTTCTACATGGTAACAATTCCAACCTCTTCCCCCTGTGGTAGTTGCTTTCTGCACTTTCTTCCTTCAGGAGCACTGACCTTCTGAGTACAGTTCAGTATCTAGTTAGCAATTCTCTGTACTAAGTCCTTCCTGTTAAATTAACCAGTGTCCGTCGTCCCTCACGGATACAGCAGCAGTGGTGTGTCTGAAAGAGCAGAGAGGACCAAGTGTCGGTTCTAAACAGAGTGTGAAGAATCAGAGTGGAAAGTCCTTAAACCATGTACAAGGCACGAGTTCTTGAAAGGAACAGGACTGTTGTTTTTGTAATGCCTCACGTTCTGGAGAGACCACACTCTTCCGAGTTTCCCGCCATGGCAGGACCACTGTCAATCTTTTTGCAGACTCCTCTCCACTCCTCCCAACCATGTTGGCACCGGGTCACCTTTTCTTTTCTACATATTCTGTCTCCTTAGGTGTTTTCTTCCTGTTCTGTGGCTTTAAATACCATCTCCTTACGCACAGCTCCCAAATCTGCATCTTTAAGCTCAGATCACTCTGGAGAATTCCAGTCATACGTATCCACGTACCTACTTGACAATTCCACTTGGATGTGCAAAGGGCATCTAAACTCCAGCATGGGCAGAGCCACACTCTCGACTTCCATCTTCTCCAGTCTTCCCCCATCAACTTTTCTATCCCAGTAAAACTAACCCAGTTGTCCAAACCAAAACAAATGTGTTCCTCTCGTTCACCCACAACCGATCCATCAGGAAGTCTTGTCTGTGATGCTTCCCCCACACCCCTGAATCCAGTCCCATCTCTCCTTATTGCCACCATCTGTGTCCAAGCCACCACACCCTCTGGTCTGGACCTTCACAGTAGCCTTATATTAGTGTCCTTGCTCCCTAAATGTCCCCAGTAGTCCACTTCCCTGCAGTAGCCTGACAGCTCTTGGTCTAATCATGCTCCTTGCATCTTCTTCTTTTAAGTCTCACTATGTCACCCTCAGTAGAGTGCTGTCGTGTCACAGCTCACAGCAACCTTGAAATCTTGGGCTTAAGCAATTCTCTTGCCTCAGCCTCCCAAGTAGCTGGGACTACAGGCGCTGGCCACAACACCTGGCTAGTTTTTTGTTGCAGTTGTCATTGTTCTTTACTTGACCGGGGCTGGGTTTGAACCCACCAGCCTCAGTGCATGTGGCCAGCACAGTAACCACTGTGCTGCAGGCTCTGAGCCCATTCCCTGCTTCTTAAAACCCTCTCGTGACTTCTCACCACTCGAGAGTCAGATCCAAACTTTTCCCACAGCCTATAAAGCCCTCATGAGCTGGCCTTTGCTCAACTTCTCTCTTACAGACAATTCTGTAGTCTGCTCTTGGCTGTTAAATGTGACAACTTGATTCTTGCTTCTATGCCTTTGCATTTCCTTTTCCTGTACCTAGGATGCATTTTCTGCAGATTTTTCCCTAAAAAACTATCTCATCTTTTAAGTTTTTTTTTTTTTTTTGGAGACAGAGCCTCAAGCTATCCCCCTGGGTAGAGTGCCATGGCATCATAGCTCATAGCAACCTCCAACTCCTGGGCTCAAGAGAGTCTCCTGCCTCCACCTCCCAAGTAGCTGGGACCACAGGCGCCCGCCACAATGCCCGGCCATTTTTTGGTTGCAGCCATCATTGTTGTTTGTTGGGCCCGGGCTGGGGATTTGAACCTGCCACCTTAGGTGTACATGGCTGGCACCTTAGCCGATTGAGACACAGGCGCTGAGCCCCTAGTGTGTCTTCTTCAGAAAAAATAAATATAAGACAGTGTCTTATTTTCAGGGAAACATGGTAGTCATTCTAGGGTATATACATATCAACATATACATACATATATAGGTGTGTATATATATATATATGTATATATATATATTACTTTCAAGTTAATGAGAGTATACATTATTTGTATTTGAAAGGTTAAGTCTGAAGTCCATATTGTAGTTTACCCAGGAAGTGTCCCATATATCTTTACATTGTACCCAGTAGGTGAAAACTTACCAAGACCCCCTTTCTTTAATTTAATTGTATTTTTCTCTTGTGTGGGTTTTTAGTTGTTTATCTAGTTTCAGATTAGTACTTACCACATTGGAGGCTGGCTTTTCCATTCTTGAGATATTTTACTTAGGAGAATGTTCTTCAAATTCATTCAGGAAAATACAAAAGATGCAAAGTCTCCATCTTTTTATGGCTGAATAACATTAAATGATACATGTGAACAATAGTTTATTAATCCATTCACAGGTTGATGGACACTTGACTTGTTTCCAGATCTTTGAAATTGTGAATTGAGTTGCTATCAACATATAAATTCAAGTGTCCTTATGGTAAAATGTTTTTCTTCTTCTGGGTAGATACATAGTAATTGGATTGTGGGAGATTCTTCATACTTCTTTCCAAAAATGGCTGTACTAGATTGCAATCCTAAAAATAGTGCATAAGTGTACCACTCTCTCTGCACCCATATTTTCAGCTTTGGGACCTTGTGATGAGGACTATTTTCACTGAGGTTAGGTGATAACTCAAGGTGGTTTTGATTTGCATTTCTACAATGACTGGGGACAATGAACATTTTGTCAAGTGTTTGTTGGCCATCCATCTTTCTTCTTGGGAGAAGGTGCTGTTCATGTCACTTGGCCAGTGACTGATGGGGGTGTTTGCACTTTTCTTGTTGATTTGCTAGACTTCTTTGTAGATTCTGCTTATTAGCCTTTTGTTGGATTCATAACAAGTGAATATATTATCCCATTCTTATGGTTGTCTTCTTGCTGCATTGACTTTGTCCTTAGATGTGCAGAAACTTTTTAACTTTATCAGGTCTCATTTATTTATTTTTGTTGTTGCTACAGTTGCCAATGGGGTTTCCTTCATGAATCATTTCCCAAGGCCAACACTTTTAATAATTTTTCCCAGGCTTTCAACTTTCCTCTAAGGTTTTTATCACTTCATTTCTTAGATTTGAATCTTTTATCCATTGTGAGTTAATTTTTGTAGGTGGTGAGAGGTATGGGTCTAGTTTCAGCCTTTTGTGTGTGGCTAACTAGTTCTCTGAGCACCATTTATTAAATAGGGATTCTTTTCCCCATTGTATACTTTGCTTTATCAAATATCGGATGGTGATATGAGGCTGGTTTCACCTCTGGGTTCTCTATTCTAGTCCACAGTTCTATGTATCTATTTTTATGCTAATGTCATGCTGTTTTGATAACTGTAGAGTTGTATAATGTGAAGTCTGGTAATGAGATGCCTCCAGATGTGTTTTTTTATTTTGTAGAGTTATTTGCTGTTCAGGGATTTTTCTGGTTCCACACAAAACAAAAGACTCTTTTTATCAAGTTCTCCAAAGTATGACATTGGTGTCTTAATGGGTACTGCATTAAATCTGTTAATCACTTTTATGATACAGATATTTTAACAATATTAATCCTAACCAGTCATAAGCATGGTATGTTCTTCCATTTGTTAATGTCTTCTCTTATTTCTTTTTTTTTTTAATTTTATTGAATGGTAACTATGTACATTAATGCACTTCTGGGGTACAGTGTGGGGTTTTCGCATGCAATCCGAAATACTTCCATCAAACTGATCAACACAGCCTTCATGTCATTTTCTCAGT
>CAUYQV010043185.1:0-13693 GCA_963574575.1 Galagoides demidoff | reverse complement strand
GCCTTCATGTCATTTTCTCAGTTATAATTTTAAAACATTCTGGTTCTACTCTTAGAGAGTTTCACTTGTACCCCTGTAAGATATATCTCAAAAATGGTCCCTCCAATCCCCCTCCCTCCACCCATTCCCCTACCCTTCTCCGTCCCCCCTCTAAAACATATTTTAAACAAAACTAAGTGATATGAAATAGATCAACTCTACCCTTGCACTTTCTATTATTGTTTGCATACTTTGCAAAAGAATTTTTTCCAACTACTGATCTCAGTTATTTCTAAACTATTTTTAAACATTTAATAACTACATGGTTGGACATGTAGGAGAAACCTCCTTGTTGATCTTATGCCTGTCTTATATAACATTACTTTAAATAACAGAACAAAATACAGTAGCATTCGCTGGGAGGTGGTGAGTAAACTATTCCTTCCGCATTTCCCACCAGTGATATGGGACATGTTTGGTGCCGCTGTCTCCCTGGTGATATGAACTCAGGAAGAATTTCTTGGGTCCTTAGAAAAAGGACTATAAAACCCACAATGTTAATGTTGTACTTTTTGTAATCTGTCACTTCCTGTTTGTGTTCAAAACCCATAGGTTTAACTCTGTGTGTGTGTGTGTGCATACGTTTCCCCTGTTCTTATTGCCTCCCTATTCATCTTAGAATATCTTAAATACCATTGGCATAGTTTCCTCCGTCCCCTCCAATTTGTGGGTTTGTGGGCTAGTCCAGCCACAGGCTTTGGAGAAGTTACTTGCTACCTTATTATAACATCCTTAAACTCAATAGCAGTTCAGGCCTTACTGGGTATTTACCTAATTTATTGTGGCAATGTGGTATTTAGACCACTGATTAAGTGAAGTTTGTCAGTATAGTTAAAAGAAATTAGAGACACTATCATTGCTAAATCACTTTACAATTCAAAGAAGAATTGTAAACATATGAATCCATTTAATTATAATAGTGCCAATTATAAGAGAAATTGTAACGCTGGGAACGGTGGCTTTTATGTAATCATAATAATGGCATGTATTTATCTTGGTTTGGCAAGTTAGGCCTTTCTTTAATACTTGGCTTTGCCTAAATAGAATGTGGTTTGCTGAAACCCACAATAACCCCCACACCCTCCAATTTGTTATTGCAGAAAATACTGAACAGTAATCATGTGGTATGAATGATTAATGTATGCATGGGTTAGTAAGTATTTTTGAGGTTTAAAAGTGTTTTTATTTACATTCTTCTGTTGGCTGAAGGTATAAAACAAATAAATATAAATCCGTGTGTTAAATATTCCTGTCCCTTTCAGTACAAGTGTTTGCAGTGTGAGTGCAGGCGCAGCTGTAATTCATTGTTTCTCAGTTTTTTGTTTTTACCCAACCCATATCCTTTAAATATATTTAGCTGTGTTATTTGATCTATAATCCATTTTAAAATTTATTGAACACTTTGAATATAGCTTCCCCCCAAAAAGTGATCTATTGATTAGAAATAATTAGTAGAAATAATCAATTAGAAAATTTCTAATCTATTGACTAGAAATAATCAATTTCATGATATCTGAAGTTCGTGATGTGTTAAAATAATATCTTACTAATTAACAGTTACTTGAAGAGCATATGTAAAAAAAATTACTCACATTCTCTAATAAGATTACTATTGTTATTGAGGAAGAAGTGCTTGGTATCTGGTGGTATAAGAAAATTACTACAGAATTGGAACATTGCTATACTTAAATCTCGAGGCTTTCATTTGTTTTTATTTCCTGCTCCCAGGCAGATAATTTGCAGGAGTTTCACACTGTACATTAGCACAAGTAGAAGGAGATTCTCCTTGGCTATGAAAAGGAAGGAATTTAAGTTTAAGAAGGGCTCTGATAGAAACTTCAGAAAATTTATGTATGTTATTTTCTTAAAGAATAAATAAACCTTCCATAAAGACTTAGCATTTATTGTAAAAGCTATACATTGTAAAGAACATCAAAAATCCAAACTGTTGATTTTTTTTTTTTTTTTTTGGCTATACCCAGCCCCAAAGGTAAAGATAAGTGAATGATAGACTTTTAAAATTAACATCCTGAAGGGGTTAATACTTTTATTACTTGAAATTTGATATAAAATTGTGGGCAACCCACGACATGATTTGGAGTACTTGATTATTCTTTTCTCAGTAAATAAGAGTGGCGTACAGTTAATTTCAGCACTGTAATTGAGCAATGCATTCTGGGAAGCTGAAAGCACTGTAAGATGAGGAAATGTTTTAGGGACTAATCACGAGAAGAAAGGAGCCTTTCATAGCCCGTATGATGCTGTTGTCAGAGCTAAAGGCAGATAATGATTCAGTAATAATGGCACATTGTGAATATTTAAGCTGAAAAGATTTGGGCAAAATGAACAGACATTGTTGGTTTGTTAAAACTGAACATTTGGTCTTTGGGCTTCAAAAGCACTCTGAACTCAGTACAAAATTTTTGTTCAAAATTTTCCCTAAAACAAGATACTTTTTGATAAGTTATATCAAACACCATCACTCTAAGAAGTTTTAAAATGATCTACTTGTTTTAATTTTTTACTGTAGAAATGACAGTAAGGACCCTTATTTGTTACAGAGAACTTAAAAAGTTTTATGTGGTTTTTGTTGTATGCCTTTTCAATTTAATTGGTAGAACTAGAACATTCCCCTAGCCATGCGTAAAATATTAAATATAAATCCAAAGTGTCCGATTGCAAAGAAAGTCCAGTAATTTGCATTTTGTTCTGAGGTTTTCGTTTCACCATTTCGAGCCCTGCAGCTGGGTTCTGTGTCTTTTCTCCTCATTACTTAATATTATATTTTCAACCTGTTTGTTTTCTGTCTCGAAACATCTGTCAAATGTAGATCTGTGCAGCTCTAGTTTCTCATTTTCAGGTGAATGTTGCAGGAGTTTAAGAGTTGAGTCCTTGTAGCTTTCCTTCTACTTAGGAAGAGAAGAGAATCTAGCCCAGAGACTGGGAAAGTATATTTTAAAACTTAACTAACTTTAATAATGGGTATTCAGAGTCAGTAGCACGTCTTGTAAAAAGCTGGTTTTGTCAAAGTATAGGTAAAACACAGTTACATTGATAAAATAATGCTTTTTAGAACTTTAAGAGGTGATTGAATTAGAAAAGAAAACTTTTTAAGGAAAGGTTTTCAGACGGAATCCAGCCTTTCTGTTGCCTGTGAGATACGCATATCTCCAGTGAGCCCTCATTTATTATCTATATGCTGCAGGGACATAAATAATCCCAAGTCTGGTATTTCTTTTATAAATACACTCTTCATGAGCAGTTTCATAAGAAGACTGAAGGGAAACAGATTTCTAAGGCTATACAAATGTTTTTTCTTGACTAAAATATGATTACTTATTAAAAATGTCTTCACAGTTTAAACCAAAATAACTTTTTTTTTTGTTTCTGCTCTGAGACTTTTTGAAGGGAAAAAACGTTGCTGTATGTTTACACTAACATTCATTTTTACCCATATGCTTTAAATCTGTGTATTTGTTTAACCAAATATTGTTTATTTTAAGAACTGTTTAATTTTTCTTTTTAGCTGGAATTTTTTAACAGCAGTTCTTTTAAAATTAAGTTAAATAAAATCATACTATGTAAAAGCCAGTTTCTTGAGGAATTTGACCCAAGAAATGAATCCTTTATTACCTTTAGGTGAGACTAGTCTTTGGGCAGGAAGTCGGCAGGAGCAGAAATAAAATAGAACAAATGTTTACCAGGAAAGTGTCTGAGATCCAAGTATATTCTTGTGTCACTGTAGCTTTTATGAAAGGTACCACATGCAGCTATGAAAAGAAAAGCTTTTTCCTTAACTTCTGCAGGGAGACAAAATTTGGATTTTGATGTTCTTGTACAAACTTACAGTTTTTCAAGTTTAATGAAAGGAATCAAGAATATAAAATGAAACTACTTGGAAACCCCCAAAATTTTAACTTATCTTTAGAACATAAGATAAACATTTTAAATTATATTTGAAAAATTTTCCATAATTACTTGTTGACTTTTTTATAGATTCCACATAATTCCAAAATTTGTTGTAAATATTTTGTCTGAGTGTGGAATTCTCATTTGATAATAAACAGTAATTTTTATTTTGAATGATAGTTATTATCTCTCACCTCTTCCCTATATTTCTATTTATGCAAATTCACATTTTCTAATAAGACGACTCTGTGACCAAAATCAAGATGATCAGGGCTGTGAAACTCTATCAGCAAATACTCTGAGGATATCAACAAAAACTTCATCACAGGAACCCCACCCCTCAGGGTAACTGACCTTAAATTTTGTTTTAAATAATTTAAAGCCCATATTCAGAAACCAGCCTGTTTGAAAACTGGCCTCTCCACTTACAAATTACCCGATGGTTCTTGCCTAATATGAAGAGAAATGCTTGCATTAGTGGTTATTTTGGGGGGGGGGGTCTCGAAGGAGAGACTTTTAGTGCTGATACAATTGCCGTTTACTTATTGAGATATAAAACAGGAAGGTCAGTAAAAGACAGCATGTTTAGGGAAATTATTAAAGACTTTCAATTAGTTTTTTAAAAAGATTTTAAATTGCTTTATTGTCTTGAACTTAGCTTTTCGATTTAATTTTAAAAAATTTTACTTAATCTAACTTTTAAAAGTTCAAGTAAGTACTTGATAAAACTTATTTCTCAATACTTGCATCTTAGTATATTCTCCAAAGTAAAGAGGGTATTTTCTTTGTGAAAAAAAAAAAAGGTTTAAAATATATGTGCATACTGTCGCGCCTCTTGGAGAATCGCAGTTCACATTAATACATTACAGAGTCTGAGGACTCTGTTTAATTGAGGGGTAGACAGTATTATTTGTCAGTGGAATCCTTTCTTGCTTGTAACCCCTATTAACCTCCAAACACGCTTTGAGAAATTATGCCCCTAGTCTTTTTTCTGCTTTTGGGTAAAGAAACTCACTCTGTTTCAGCCTCTTTGGTGGAAAAAATCATCTTCCTACTGACCTTTCTGCTTGTCTGGAGCTCTTAAAAATGAATACGTTTCATTCTCCACTTGGGTACCAAGTGCCCAGTGGTGGGGACTGTCCCAGAAGCAATGACACTTGACTCGGTTGTCTCACCTCCTCCACTCATCCATCCAGTCCATTGCAATTTACTCTTAAGTACTTCAGACTGTGTCCTTGGAAGACACAGTTCCCTGGAGCTATTCCAAGTTGGCAAAGGGATGTTCCAATAAAGCTCTAAGTGGTACTGCTTGCTGATCAAGAGGAGAGGATAAGGGCACTGAAAATGTGACACTACAGAGGTCATTTCGTAAGGCTCGAAAGTCCATTTTAAAAAGGTCTCCATTCCTTCACTGCATAATTTTGAGTATTGCAAAGATTTACTAATGAAGTTCTTTTTCATTCTGTTATCTCTACCAAGAAACAGGTATTATTTATTTATTTAATTAATAAATAATTTATTATTAAATTTTCGGGATTGATGATACAGGAATCTATTGAACACTTCTGCCCTAAGTTTGCCTCATTCCTTAAAATGTGTTTTTATCACTTCTGACTTTGTTACTTTTTTTTTTCTTTTTTGTGGAATAAAAGAATTCATGAGAAGGAAATTGATCTCAAGGTTTTAACGTAAAACTCAGTAAATATTTGGTGTAAAGCCATTGCATAAGTTCTTATGTGCTCAGTATTTCTTTGCGTGGGAAAGAGATGGAGCAATTGTAGTAGGAGATTTTATATTTTATGACCAAAAGGAAGTTTGATTATTCTCATCTATGATCGACACCTTCACTATTTGCTGAATATTGTTTGCAACTACCTAAGTGATTATAGATTGGTGAGTGTAGGAAGAAGATATGCTCATTGGTGTGAGAGATGAATTTATTTCAGGGTTGGAGCGATTACTGAGCTAAAAATCTTTTTAAAAAAAATCCCATGCACAGTACAAATCAAATCAGTAATCTTTTTACTAAGTAAACTATAATAATTCCCAAGGATTTAACACATTTTATTAAATAAAAATTAAACATATATTCAAAAATTACTATAAGTAAAACAAGATCCTAACAGCAATTTATTCAGTCTAATTAGCTAATGAATCAGTTGTTAATACTTTTAAGATATCCAGTAAACTAAAATAAAATTCTGGGACAGCCAACAAAGGTGTGTGAAAGAAGACACTCCAACTCCAGTAGGAAAATAGAATTTGTCTAGTAGTTAACATGGCCCAGTAGCAGCACTGGGAGACATCAGTGACCAGCTGGGGTTGTTAAACCTAAAGTTTGCCTCATGCTATCGACGTTCAGCAGCCGCTTGGTAAAGCCCGGGAAGTAACATGTGCCTCAATAGTTAGCGCTGAAAGCCTGTGTTTTAACAAGTCCCCAGATACGTATTTGCATGGTAGACCATACTAACACCTTTTAGTGTTATCTGTCAATCAAGCTTTAATAATGTTTTTTTGATAAAATGTATCTGATGTTCATTTCCATTATGTTACTCTACTTATTTTGTATTTTTATGTATTCATGAAAATTCATAAAATGAATTCATGGTCACCTGACCTTTTGGTAGCCTTCCCTCAACTGCACATTAGCCCTGCTCTCCAGGGATTGCAGGGGCCATTTTAACCCCCGTGAAACTGAAAAGGTCCAAGTGATTGAGCCCAAAAAGCGGTTGAAAAGGGATCCGCAGAGTCTCCCCCAGAGAAGAAGTGCTTTACTTCGTGCATTTGGCAACCACCCCTTCCCATCTTTTTATTTTTATTTTTGGTAGAAAGATTTTACATCAGACAGATATTATTAAAAGATTTTATTTAACACTCAGATGCATTTTGTTCTAAAACGAATGCTTGCTCAAGAGTCTAAGAAGGCTTCGTGGGAAGAGCAAAGCAATCTAAGCCATATGTATTGGGCAGGTTGCCAGTTGTTTGCCAATATGCCCAAGCCACCTGGCTGTGCATTCAGCCAAGTATGCCATTCCGACCAGCCAGCTCTAACCTCCCGGCTGCTTTTCAGCACTAAGGAAACTCCAAAGGCCTGGGAGCTGCACTTCATTTCTCCCATGCCAATGGTTTTCACTCAGACACACACTGCACAGCTACACTGACCGGTAACTCACAAACGCCCATTTTGAATAAGCTCTCCTTTTGTTTAAAGCACCATTCACTGGTGTTGAACCATTGCCATAAGATGAGTCTGGAGATAGCAGACTGAAACCTTCACCCATATGCCAGAGACAGACACTTTGACTGACAAGCAGCGTTCTTTTCCCAAGCCTGTAGCCACAGGGTTTTGTGATTCTGGTTTGCTGAGATTTGGGTTGGCTTTATTTGCCGCTGGTTTCAATTTTTATTTTGGGTGGTTCTAACTTTTAAATGTTTGGAAACGTTTGTTCATTTGATTTTCCCTTTCTGTTTAGTTTAGAAATTGGTTGAGCTGTTTCATAATTTATTTAACAAGCTTGATTTCATAATCTTTGGCAATCTAGGTCAGGAATTGTGTGGAACTGGCACGGTTTGTTGATAGAATCTTGAAGACGGATTCCTTCTTTTTAAAAGTTATTATAGAGAAAGTTTTACTCTTGAAAGGTGGTATTCTTTCTTTGATCAGAGCATAAGAATCATATGATGTCTTTTTTCCCTTTTTCCCTTGGCTCCCAAGAAACTCAGAGATAAATTTAATTCTTAACTTTAGCAACTATACTTTAGTAACTATTTCGGCCCACGTTTTTGCCCCCCCACCTCTTTAACCCCTGCAGATTTTATTCTCCTTCCTCTTCTTTCCTGGCCTTATATTTGCTACATGTATGTTAGCGTGTGCATGTAATATAGGTTTGTGAACCGTCTCAAATCATTTTTGGAAGGTAGATGAGGTAATTGATAAGTAAATAACATTCCAGAATAGAAACTTTAGTCCCAATTAAAATCTTTAAATGGAATTTTCTAGTATAAAAGCTGGGGTCGCAGATCATTTTGTATTTTAAATAAGGAGATCTGTGATGATTTAAGCCTGGAACTTCAATTATTGTAAATTTCTATGCCAACCTTTGGACTGGCCGATTTATGATTTCCCGTCAGTATTGTGGTCTGTATATTCTCAACTTGATGCTGTCTTCCTCTTCCCAGCTCAGTGGCCACTATCTCTCAGATCTTGAAGATCTGTCCTGGCTTGGTTCCAGTTTAATCAGTCTGAATGGGTCCTATTGAGTAACTTGACTCATTCACCCTGCTCAAGAGACTCTGAATACACTATTTCTGAGGGCTTTTTTTTTTTAAACCTATTATAATGTTCTTTTTGATTAGAATTGTCAGTCATTTCAGGAAAAACATGTGATCTGTGTATATGTGTGTTTTGGGAACCCATTTTTCATTCCATTTATAAGACCCATTCAAATCGTAACGTTTTGGCCAAAGTCCTGTGCCACACTCCACAAAGCTGTGAGCAAGGTGGAGCTGCCCCGGCTCACAAGATGGATCGGCAGAGCTGGGGGAAGTGTCCCAGCGGGTCTCCGCAGTCTGTCAGAGGGGCCGCAGCTGCAGCCACCCATCTGTGCATCTCCGGCTTGGCCTGGGCTTCAGCGTTGAACACTCCCTCTGAAGAGAGATAGATGTTCAAAGGCAGGGAATGGTATGGCTCAAATAAGAATGCCCAAAATGTGGCAGGGCTAATGTTTGAAGAGGAAAAACGATGATGTTCCACACACTAAATTTTTATTATTTTAGTTTTATAAAATTCTAAAATTTCTACAATATTTTATTGCTTATTTTTTCTGGATTCTGCTAGAAAGAACTACTAGGTTTTCAGCTTTGGATTTTTTTTTTTTTTTACATTTACATGAAGATTTTCAGCATAATGATAAATCCAAAAGAATCTTAAAGATCATATTAATAGTTTCTTTTCCTGGTTTATTTCTGACTTAAGCTTCCACATTAGGTAGATTTATATATCTTTACATGTATTAGCTCCTCATTCATTTTGAGATAGAAATTTCTCACTTAAAAACATTTGTGTGCAACAAGCTCAATAATTCTAGACAAAGAAAAGTCTGTTAATTATTTGTACCTTCAAATCTTAATTATTAGAACCTTAAAAGAATTCCAAAAATAATGTAAAAATTCTTATCATTTTGGTACAGGGGAAGTAATGAATGTGTGTCATCTGAATTGTCTAAAATTATTAATGGAGTCAGAATGAATAAAAAGCTACTTGATTCTTTTTTTTATTGGATCCAAAATTTCTTAATTCCTCTGTACAAATTAACTAAAAAGCTTATCACTTAAAAAATATTCTTAGAAAAATAAATTGCTTTGCCATTTTTTCCAGTATAATCCCCTCAAACCAATTATTCAACCATATAATCTTAAAATAAATGTTTTGTATTTGTACGGAATATTTTGTTATACATTTTATAGTGTAGTGAAATTTTTATCCCATCTGTTAAATATTTTTCCTCATACACAGGCTCCCAAAGCATCATTGCTGCCCTAGGCAAGATCCTTAGAAAATGTTTTATTGAATTTCCCTGTATTTGATTTCACTAAAGTAGATGAGCTTATCAAACAAAAATGGAGTGTTAAACCAGACATCACCTCAATGAGAAATCGTCATTGATTCATTTATTGAACGTCTACTATGCTAGGTGTTGAAAAGCCTGTCCTTGCAGCATGGACAATCCAAGTCTGACCGAATCAGGGGCCATGTGTCTTTCTTTCCTCTCCAACATTTATTTGTTACTTTCCAGTTTAATTTTCTGGAGAAATAATTTGCAAGCTGAATTTTCTATATTTATTAATAGTCATTTGGAACAAAAAGGATTTGATGAAATTGAGCCCTGATTCTCAAATTTGAAAAAAACTATTTGAAAACCTAGTAAACAAAGAGAATAGTATCTTCTAACAGAATAAAATTATCTATGTCCTGTCAACAGAAGGAATCATACTAAATTATGAAACACTGGAATTTTCCCTCAAAAATTAGGAAGAAAACAAAGATGACTGTTACCATCATTATTATTTAATGATCTGCTAGAAGTTTTGGACAATGTAATAATACACGAATCAGAAATAAGAGTTAATAACCATTAGAAAAAAGGAGGTAATATTACCACTATTTGGAAATGATATAAGTATCTACTTAGACAAAGGGTTCAACCACAAAAATATTTGGAATTAACAAGAAAATTTAGAAGAATATCTAGTTAAAAGGTTAAGTATGCTAAAGCAAGACATTTTTGTCATATAGTCATCTTCAACCAAAAGCTCTACCAGAATAAAGATCTCATGCAAGAAAGCAATAAAAAAACACAGAATGTCTAGGAACAACCTTAATTTGGTAGTAGTTTGATGAAAAAGCCTGTTATGAAGTTGGTATTTTGAGTATTGTCAATGAAAGGAATGGCATCTAATGGTATCACCCCTTGTATAATTCTCTCAGATCACACCCTGAGAGTTACCTCTTAATCTTCTTTCATTTTTCACATCTAATCTTATGCCAAGTTCTGCCAACTCTAACTCCTTGTTCGCGTGCAAATTGATTCCCATTTCACCTGCTCCCTTGAGTTGGGACCCTACAACCAGCCTAGCGGCCTCTGCGGCCTCTTCTCTTGGCTCCCGTTCTCTCCCTGTCGTCTGTCCCTCTGTCACACTCCTGCTGGAGTATCTGCAAAAAAGAGAATTATCATGTCTGCTGATAATTCATTGCCCCCCTTCACATGTGGTAAGAAGTCCAGCCTCCTGGCCTCCGCCACATTTTTTACCTGGGCACGCCAAGCTTCAGCTTTCTGATGTAGCTGTGTTCAGCAGGGTGGTGTGTTTCATCAGTGTCGCAGCCCCACAGGATCAGCATGGTGCCATCGCACATTCTATTAACAGTTCCACTACAAGAAGCTTGAATCTCTAATGGGGGCTACTAATAGCTACATTATCAGGTGATAAAACACCAAGGTAAAAGTATATAAAGTTTCTAAGGAAACAAAGAAGCTAAATCTATAATTTTGCATGAAAATGTCTAGAATGGTTTTCCAAATGATACGATGCTGAGACTGAGTGTCCCAAGAGGAACTGGAATTTTCCCAGGCTGTGGAGACTCTCAGATGGGGAGCTTCTTGTATCTGCAACAAAAGTGGCCCCATGGCTAGAGCACAGTGATGCTCATTGTTATGTGTTGGAATTTATACAGTAGACCCTCCATAGTGGATCACCTGCCTACATGGACTGCCTCCTCAAGTTGACCTAATTGTCACAGACAGGACATGCACCACATGTACCTAGCAATACACGAGGCCTCGTTCTTAACTGGACCACCTCCATGTATGACCCATTTATTATAGTCTCTTGAGTGGTCAACCTGTAGAAGTTCAACTATATATTTTTTTAAATCTCCTTTTAACAAATTTTATATTCATGAAGTTCTTTGTTTCTAGGATAATTTTATGGCTAATAATTACTTCCTGGAGGAATTACTTTAAAATTTCTTAGTTTTTTTGATATGTGAAACTAAACAATTACTGGATATGAACTGTATCTACACACATATTTGATCTTGCTGATAAAGTTTGACAAATGTTTAACATTTTTTTTCAGGAATAAAAATAAAGTTTTATGAATCAGGATATAGCTTGTATTTATGCTGTTGGTGCTAATCATGTCTTTATTAGATGTTATGCCCCGGTTAAAGTCTTTAGTTTATTTTCTGATATTTGCAATCACATAATGTTTTATTTAAATTATAAGTGACACAAAATCACAGGTATGTAAAATTCATGTTCTTTCAAAAATTATTTACTCAGGTTCTTTAGATGCTTAGGACTGAACTTAGTGCTGTTGTATTTCAGAAAGGTGTAAAATGGCTTAGCCTTTAAGAAGATTGTTTGGAAAGTAAGACCTGCTTCCATAACAGCCAGACCAAGTTAAAAACAACAGTCTAAACTGGGCATTGTGGTGTACACCTATAAACCCAGCTACTCGGGAGGCTGAGGTGGGAGGATCACACAAGTCCAAGCGTTCAAGGCTGCAGTGAGGCATGATTGCATCTGAGAGCAGCCACTGCCCTCTAGCCTGGCAACATAGCCAGACCTGTCTCAATTTTTAAAAAGCAAAAACAAGGGAAAAAAAATAATAGTGTTGCATTCAGAGAAGGCCCCTACCAGCATCCTCATTTTACAAATAGGGAAACTGAGTTTCAAAGCAGTTCCATGACTTTACTAGCATTACCCAACTAGTAATGATTAATGGTAACTACCAGCATAACCCAACTGTTTGAGCCCTGTCTGAGGGTTCAACACAGTGTTCAGGGTGCTAAAAGTGAATTTAATGTATTGGGAAAAAGCAGAGCAAGTCCACAAAGATCAAGAAACAGGACAGGGATTCTTGATTTTTCTAATAGTTTCCCCTTACTTTACATATTCAGTTCCAGAGGTAAATACTGAGTAGGTTGTACCTGAATAATAAAACATGCCACTGGGTAGCTCTTATATTTTGTAGGCATCCCACAACCACTAATTATGTTTACAAATATTCCTCTGAGTGATTGGGCTAGACCCATTTTAACTGAAAGGGAAAATTAAGCCATATATATTATATTATATATGTACATATTTATGTAAAGCATAGTACAGCAATACTACATAAAAGTTTTATTGCCGTGAGTTTGGCACGACATGTTGTAAGTGGTAAAGCCACAAGTGAATTATGCGGGTCATCTTGACTAAATGCCAATAAAATGTTTTTACTGTACCACATCATCCGGCATTCTGCCTATGCTACAAATTTAAAGAGAACCAATTTTAGAAATTTCCAGAGTTGTAAAAGTTTTTATTGGCACAATGTTTCAAACTTGCTGGCCTGTAAATATTAGTTCCATTAATTGTGGCAAAAATTAATGCACAGAGACTTTTTTGAAAAACACTCATTACAGGCGCCTTTTATTAAAACATGTGTCTTTCAAGTTCAGTTCCGTTTTTTTCCTGTTTAAGTGAAAACACTTTCTTTGTTCTTTCTTCCTTTTTTATGTAAATCTTTTTCCCTTCTCAAAACCTATCTCCATACCATCACTAAAAAGCTCTCTATGGTCATTTAAGTTGCCCCAAGTTTGATCTTATTTTTCTGAACTCTTATTTTTACTTAAAAATTCTATAACTTTAGAATAGAATTATTCTATAAATTCATTTGGTATATATACATATATATATATTTTTTTTTGAGACAGAGTCTCTCTTTGTCACCCTTGGTAGAGTGCTATGGCATCACAGCTCACAGCAATCTCAAACTCTTGGGCTTAAGTGATTCTCTTGCCTCAGCTTCCCAAGTAGCTGGGACTATAGGCACCCACCACAATGCCCAGCTATTTTGTTGTTGTTGAAGTTGTCATTGTTGGTTGGTTGGCCCAGACCGGGTTTGAACCTGCCAGCGTTGGCGTATGTGGCCAACACTGTAACCGTTGTGCTGTGGGCAGCGAGCTGGTAAATTTTTTTTTTTTTTTTAGAGACAGAATCTCACTATGACACCCTCAGTAGAGTGCTGTGATGTCATAGCTGATAGCAAGCTCAAACTATTGGGCTCAAGTGATTCTCTTGCTTTAGCCTCCCAAGTAGCTGGGACTACAGGAGCTGGCCACAATGCCTGGCTAGGGGGTCTCACTCTTGCTCAGGCTGGTCTGGACCCTGTGAGCTCAGGCAATTGACCTGCCGTGGCC
>CAUYQV010043182.1:0-52285 GCA_963574575.1 Galagoides demidoff | reverse complement strand
CTGTATCAATTCTAAATTCAACCCAGAGAATCTAAATCCAACTCACAGAGACTTTGACTTACTGGTCTAGACTGGTCTAGTGTCACTATTTTTTAAACTCCCCAAGGGTTGTAATTTACTGAGAAGGTTGAGCTATACCACTCTATTTTAAAAATGAGATCCCTGGGCCAGGCGTGGTGGCGCACGCCTGTTGTCCCAGTGCTATGGGAGGCCGAGGCGGGCAGATCACCTGTGCTCAGAGGTTCGAGACCAGCTAAGACCCCCCTGAGCCAGTTGAGCCAGCATGAGACCCTGTCTCTACTACAACAACAACAGGACAACGAGACAGCCGGACCTTGTGATCCCAACTACACCAGGGGACAAGAAAACACTACAGGAGGAAGAAGTAATAAAAAAAAAAAAACCTTCAAAGTAATAAGTTGAAATAAAAAAAAATTAAAAAAAAAAAGATTTCCTATATAAGATGTAGCCTGAGTACCAATAAACTGTTACACGGCTTAGGCTGGTAACCATACCCTACCTCTTGTGTCCTGTGAGTCTTTGTCTGTCTGTGTGTTCCAAGGCTCTGCTCCGCTCTCTCAGACTCGGCACTTAGAGCGCAGGTCGCTCTGGGTCGGTAATAAACTGACACACTTTTACAGCAATTTTATTTTGGAGTGATGTTAAAACATTTCCTGTCCAGTTTAATTGAGCAGTACTGGACAAAATGGATAAGCTGTAGAGCCAAAAAAGAATTCTGATGGCTCGCTGCTATGCCTGGCATTTCCACCTTTGCTTGCTGGGTAGTGAGGAGGTCCAGAAAGTTCCAGGGGAGGGGTGGGACAGCAGAGAAGCATGGCAGGATTGGGGGTCCAGCTATTTGCTGACTGGTAGGAAATATTCTAACACTGCTAAGGCCCTTGGCCCACACAGAGGCATACTGAGCCAAAGAGAACTCTTAGCATTTCAGAGTCTCCTGAACTAATTCTTGAGTGTGTCTTGACTCACTGTCCTTCCCTCAGCACTGACCGATCTTCCCTGGGCGCCCCCCAGAACTCTGCGGAGGAAGTGGGGTTGCCTTTCACTTACAGCTGCATGACCAGGTAATAGTGAGTGGAGCTCTCGTAGATGTCCTCCAGGGTCACAATGTTTTCATGCTTGATCCTGGGAAGAATTAAGCATATAGTAAGAGGGGCATGATTCAGGTTGTCCAGACAAACAGTGGAGACCCAGCCCAGAAGTTTCTGTTGGAGGCTTCTGGTGGCAATGTTTAGGAAGCCCAGGTCCTTGTGAAACCTTCATAATAAGCAGGCTGTCACAAAGTGATCCAGAGAAAAGATCCCCCGGGTGGTGCACAATCCACGCTTATTGAATGAATAGTTGAACATTCTTCCTTTAGGGAACAGGAATCTCTTTGAATTTTACCAAAAGAGAGTGACAAGAACTGAGAAAGGCAAAGGGATTACTTAATACTAGATTATTTATGGGTATCCAGGATTTCTTCTGAAAGCTCACATGAAGACAGTACAGGTTAGTATCCCTTATCTGAAATGCTTGGGACAGAAGTGTTGCAGATTTAGGATGTTTAAGGATTTTGGAATACTTGCATATACATAATGAGACATCTGGGGCATGAGACCCAAGTCTAAACATGAAATCCATTTATGTTTCACGTATACCTTATATATATAGGCTGAAGGTAATTTTAAACAATACTTTTAATAATTGTGTGCATGAAACAAGGTTTTGACTGCATTTTCACCGTGACCTGTCATATGAGGTAAGGTGTGGAATTTTCCTCTTGTGGTGTCACGTCAGTGCTAAACAAGTTCCAGATTTTGGAGCATTGGAATTTTTGATTTTCAGATTAAGGATGCTCACCTGTATACAGCAGGAGGGATTTAGGTGAGCTGAGCATCCCCTTGAGTAGCCGTGGAGGAAGTGTGGAGAAATCATTGTCCCAGGACATTGTGACAGGTAAAGTTGATGCTTATTTGGGGGATCAGTTCTGCAGGATGTGTTAGATTGGTGATTCGGAGCTATTTTGACACTCAGAAAACATTTGGCAATACCTAGAAACATTTTTGGTTGTCACAAGTGGGGCAGCTGAAGGTACTACTGGCATCTAGTAGGTAGAGGCAGAAATGCTGTCCAATAATGCACAGGACAGCCCCCCACAGAACAAATGATCGTGTGCTCTAAGGCGTTGGTAGCATCATGGTGGAGAAACCTGGCCCTAGATTATTACCCTGCTCCGGGATTACTCAGAGACTGAGGGAAGCAGAATAATCGTAGTAACTGGGAGGCGTGGCTTGCAGGGCAGCAATACTATGCATGCCTGAGAGGAGGCAAGTTTCTAGGAAGTTTACTCATGGCTGTGCAGCACACGGGGTAAGAACTTAGACTTGGAGTCTGTTGGGCTTGGATTCAGATCTAGCTCAGGTACTCACATGTACTAATTAGGTAATAACTTCAGATGGCTTATTCAAAGTTTCTGAGCCTTATTTTTCTTGTCTGAAACATTTATGTGTCTCAGAGGGTTATGTCAGGATTAAAGGAGATAATTCACAATGCTTAGTCTTGTGCCTGGGGAAGAGTAACCATTCTCAACAGCAGCTATCTTCTTTAAGATATTTAAAAAATACAGACCTGTTGTAGTGGTTGCTTGGTGATTCGACTATGCTCATAAGCTGACAATGCTGACATTAGTTTATTGATTATTCACTCACTCCACAGAGTTTATTGAACACTTATGCTATTGATAAGACACAATGATAAGAAAGACCACATGGTCCTTGCTCTCAGTCTCTCTCTGTCCTCATCTCCCTGGAGCCCAGACCTATGTCTTCAGCAGCTGACTGGACACCTCCATGTATGTGGACACCTATATCCAATATGTTCCAATCCATTTCTGTCTATTTCCTCCATGCCTGCACATCTATTTTGTTCTTTACCTCAAGAAATTGATATTAATTGATCAATCTCAGCATCATTTTTAGTGCTTTTGTTTTTTATATTTTTACCAAACCCAATTTTTTCCCTCTTTGAAATATCCCTGCTTCTAGCCCTTTTGCCCACATATGGTCTCGCCACTATCTTTGCTTGTATTCTCATCTCATGCCGGATTACCAGGAAAGTCCTGTAATTGGCCTCCTGTTCGCTAGGATGCTATCTTCCGATCCATTCACCAATGCTTAAGAGAGATGGCTCCAAAATACCAATATGACCCATGTGACTCCTCACTTAAAATCCTTTGAGGACATCTCTCGCCCGCAAAGTAAGGCCAATATTCTTTATGACAATATCTAACATCCTTTGTAATCAGGTCCCGCCTCATGATTTGAGTTTCAGTTCCTGTCCTTTGATGCCACTTGGCTCTAAGTCTGGGGACTTCCAGGACTCGCTCTTCCCTAACAGCCTTGCACTTCCATGATTCTATGTTAAAGCTTATTCTGCTCTTGGCCTCAATTTCCTTTTTGCATTGACCTTCTCATCCCACAAAATTCTACTCACCCACCAATGTCCTTCCTCTCTGAAAATGTACCTAATAACCCATGCTCATAAAAACACACGTGTAATGAACTCCTGTCTCCTCCAAATTCCATCTAGTTTTGACTTCACATCTGATGGGATTAGAATTTGTTAAGGGCATCTCTGTCTCCACCTGGAAAATGTGAGCTCCTGAGGGTGAGGAATTTTGTCTGCCTCATCCTTCTGGTCCTGGTCCTGTGTTCCTGCGCCTAACACACTCTTGGTACACCACAGGGGTTTCACAAAGTCTTGTTGAGAGAGTCTTGCTGTAAACCTTTAGTGATCTGTTAGTCTAGTGGGATGCTGAACCTACATTTGCTTTGGAATAAATTGAGGCTAATTTCAAAGTTTTATACCACCTTCTTAATTATTGTTTCTTTCTGATGTTGATCCTTAATTGATTTTTGTTCCTTTGAGCTAATTACACTCCGTGCACAAACCAGCTCTGTTTGGCAGCTCTGCTACCAGAGCCAGTGGGTTCACTGGTCAATTTGCTGTCAACAGCCACCTCCCCCCCACAAAAAATCCAACTCAGCCAGGAAAGCAGCCGTCTGACTAAACTTAACTAGCTGACAAACTGACCCATCAATCAATCAGAGGGAAGAGTGCCTTTGGTTGTGAAGACCCAGCCCCAGTCCGGTAATTTGCGAATGAAATGTTATGATCTCACATCACACGGGTGGCCTAGGACCCACTCACTTTTTCAGCACAGCGATCTCGTTCTCCAGGCTGCTGTCTCGGAAGGCAGGGGACTTCTTGATGCACTTCAGGGCGAAGAGCTTCCCAGTCATCCTTTGCTTCACCAGGAAAACTTCTGAAAAAGCTCCTCTGAGAAGACACCAAAAAATGAAACTTAGCACTGGATGGCTAGAGGCAAAGCCAAAGGGCAGATGAAAGAAAGCGTGGCTGATGATTGTCACACGGGCCCTGCTGGGCAGTGTTGATGGCAGGGACTCTCTGACATGCCAGTGCTCTCTCTCCTCCCCTACAGAGTTAGGGACTACACAGTTGCTCTTTCCTGATTTTGTGAGTTGGAGACAATTCCCAGAGACTCTGGTTTGGCTGTGGAGAGATTTCTCCTCTTGGCAAGGCCATTCGAGAGAGGCCACTGTAGAGTCAGTCCACATCACTTGTAACGTGGCACAGGGTGGCATGCTGGAGTGGTTGTTGGGAGGTAGTGGTGGGGACAGGGCTCAGACCCAGTGAGAGAGAAAAGACTCCTGTATCAGTTTTGGGTGGTGATAATCAACCTGCACCAATTAGCAGAGGATGAGATTGCTGAACATCCTCTCATTTATTCAGTAGGACCTGCAAAGAGCAGAGACCCAGCCCAGTGGTCTCTGAGGCAGGCTCTGAAGACAGAGCAAATGAACATCAATGGGAACACAGGCTAGGAGTCCAAATCGCAAGTTTCTTGGTTTGACGAGGGTCCCCTGGAGACTAGGCCATCAGAACAAAGTTAAGCTAGGGCTGGATGCTAAAGTCTGGTTGCCCATGTCGGAATCTCAGCTTTTAGGCTAACGAGTCATTTAACATCCTAAGGAGTCCTGCTGTCCTAAGTAGTCTGCTTTGTATATAAATTAGGAAGAAGGTGCCTTTTTCGGTGCTGTTTCCTCATCTGAAAAGTGGGAGTACTGACAGTCTGATTCATAATGTTGTTCAGAAGATTAACTGAGTTAACATATGCAAAGTGCTTACAAGTGTTCTTGACACCTATCACAACCATATGTGTTGGATACTATTATTATCATCATCATCATCATCTGAATGCCATTACGGAGAGCACCTAGGAGTACAAGAGCAGATAGAATCTAAATGAGAAACAGCTGAGCCGTCCTCTCTCTCACCATCTGGGTATTCTAGAATGAAATCCCGAAAGCAGTCAAGCTTTTGTAAGGATGTTAAAAATCTGCATTAGAAAATACTTGGTGTTTTCTGTTTCCCCCAGCTGCACCAGGAACTGAGTTAATCAGAGCCTTCCAAGCTTGCTCTTATTTATCCATGCATTCATTCGTCCCTTCAACCAAGATTTATTGAGCACCAGTGAGTCTCAGACACTGGAAATAAAAAGGTAAGTATTTCTGTTCTTGAAGAGCCTACAGCCTATTAAGGAACACAGACAAATAAGCAATTAGCATTTGATTTGAAAAATGCTATCAGGCATTCGATGAATGTTTGTTGAACTAATGGAATTTCTGTGTCAGGCCCTGAGATTAGTATTGGTCTAGCTTAGAATGCAGTGTGTAAGACCGACACATGCAGATAAGAATGATGAATTAGGAGACCACAGAAAATGGACACTGAAGACAGGGCCTCTGCTACGGTTGGGTAGGTTGTGAACCGCATGACTCCAGCAGATAGATGCCATTCACCTTGGAGCTACTGCACGTGTTCATATGATAATTATTACACTACCCCCTCCCCACCCACCAACGGACAGCCAGCTAGAAAAAAGGGCACGTCTTCCTAATTGGTATAAAGTGACTACTTAGGACAGCTGAAGGGTTATTATACAGAGCCTCCTGACTTAAGGACACATTCAGCTCAGTTTTAAGGGATAAGTGATGAGTTAGCCCTGTTAAAAAAAAAAAAAGAGAGAGAAATGATGTTTCAGGTAGAGGTGGGAGGAAGCATGAGAAAAGCCTGGACGTGTGGAATAGCAGGTAGGGACGAGGCGGCCGGAGTGGCCACCCAGCACTGTGTGTGCAGTGTGATGCGCGGATGTTGGGAGATGGACGGGGATGGGCACCAGGTCTTCTTGCACTGTGACGTACAAGGATCCATCTCTGGAGCTCATCCTTTTACCTGTATCTTTGGAACCACACATGGATGGTTCCCTGATTTTGAAGCTGATAGCCACTCTGTGTCCTCTTGTGGAATGGAATCAAATTATGGCCTTTGGTTTGCCCCTGGAGGGTACCACACGCACTGCACTATACATAAATGGCCCCCTAGAGTCGTGCAATGTCAGGGCAACTTAAAATGCTGTGATTGTTCTGCCTCAGGCTGCTTTGTTCATATACTGTGTGTTTGTTGAAGTGTGTGTCACGGGGCAGGGGCAGGGGACCAGAGGGCTTAATTGTGGCATCTTCCAGGGTAGGGGGATAGAGAATTAGTTTTGAGGGCACAACAGGCCTTCAGAGCCAGAAGTATTTGCTGTGATAGGACTTGGTTGCATTTCTTGCCCTAAAGAGCTCTCTATTCTTGCTGAGAGCATGATGGTAGAGGAAGCAGGATGGGTGACCTGGTACCCATCCCCAAGGGGAAACAGCTCTTCCTGGGCAGTGACTGGAGGAGGCCTGGGATGTGGGTGACTCAGCTCCTGCAATGGACTATCAATGCACAGGGCCCTGGAATGGTGGATGGTGTCTGGACAGGTTTAACAAAGGCCTATTCTCCCTGGAACACCATCCCAGAAGAGCTGAGGAGCAGAGAAGAGACCCCCATCGTGCGATGCTGGTGAATCCTGATTCAGCCCAGTCTGCTCTCCCCATGGCTCTGTCTCCACTGTACCTCACTTTGGTGACTCTGCGGGGCCTGCAGCCTGTGGGTCCCTGTCTCCTTCCCGAGCACCATAGACTGTCTTCTCTTTACTGTTTGCTTAGCCCCGATTCTGTGGCTTGTCCCTGTCTTGACCTCTTGCTCCCCATAAATCATTGCTGAGTGGATACACTGGAACCACCAGACACACTAAAATACAGATCCCTGGCTGCTAGGTCCTATCTCTCAAGATTCCAGTTTAGTAGGCTTGGGAATGGGCGTCTATTTTTCAAAAATTACCCAGGCTAATATGATATTAAGGAGTTGTTCATTTTCTGGAGTGTGACAATGACATTGAGGATATATTAGAAAATGTCTTTACTCTTGGCAGACGCAGACAGAGGATTCAGAGGTGAAGTGTTGTGATGTTTGCCTTTATTTACAAATAGCTTGGTGAAATGTGTGTGTGTGTAAAACAAATACTGTATAATGAAATGCTAGTAATTGTTGAATTAAGGCAGTGGGTATGTTGGTGTTCATGGTCCTAATATTTCAGCTTTTCCTTGTTTTAAACATTTTCACTGTTAAAGGATGGAGGGACAAGCTCTCCGGTGACTCTGATGATCCTCTAGGGTTCGCTGCTGCAGTAGATTTCACTGGGCTCCCAGAGGGCAGCCGTGTCTGTCTTCTGGGTCCTATAGTACAAGTCTAACAGACGGCGAATAAGCTCTTGTCAACCTGGGCTTACTTCTTTCCTCTTTTTGGGATTTTTGAAATACTTAGCAAATCATTTCTGATTCACCCATGAGACTTTCTCTCTCCTGCCCAAACTCCCTCTCTAGCCACCTGTCTGGGCAAAGGCCCCTGATGGAAGGCCGTCAGTCTGATGACCAGCAGGGATGCTCTTGCATGTGCAGGCCTACAACTTGCCTGTGCCAGGAGGTCCCAGAGGTCTCCTCTCTGTCTACAGCGAGAGTGTGGGCAGCCAGTGCTGCCTGAGGTCATTGCCAGCTTGCTGGGGCAGAGTGGAGCAGAACTGGCTAAAGAGAAAGCTCTCATGAATGGACAGCCCACTAACTGCTCCTCACTGCCCAGGCCCAATTAGCCCAGGCTAATTAGCTGAACAGCTGGGGTTCTGAGATGGTGGGGGCCGGTGACCCAAAGCTGCTGCCAGCCTGCGTCAGAGGCTGTACCCCCACAGGGGAGAGGCAGGACTAAGAGGAGACTGAGCTCCAGACAAGCTGTCTCTGGCCTGCCAGCCGTGTAATCATCATCAAGGGGCAGGCACAGACGCGCTGCAGGCTGGCAGTAGTCTGGACGACAGGACAGCCAAAGTAGTTAAATACAGAGGAGAGAGGGTGATGGGGGGGGTCCACTGATTCAGGCGTGTGCAACCCATCCACTCTCTGGACCTCTGAAGCCCCCTTTTTTCCATCTGTAGAAAAAGATGGCTTTGGTCTATTCACTGCTGGGAAAAGGAAGAAGTTGAGGACTGAAGCCCTGTAAAGTTCTAGGGTCACTGAGTCTCCAGAAGTCCTTCAACTCTACTCTTGTGTGAGCAGGGCTAGAACCCACAAGTTTTCACAGATCTCAACGTCGGTGGTAAAACCTGGGTGAATGGGGGCTGGTGCTCCCTGCGGGCTCCCAGTGTTTTAAACCCCTGACTCCATTCCAGTCCACTCACTATTCTCCAGGCCCAGTCTGTAAAATTCTCCTTAAGTCCCTTAGAGCTGCAATCCCCAATCCCCAGCCCTCTTAGGAACTGGGCCACACAGCAGGAGGTGAGTGGTAGGTGAGTGAACTAAGCTTCATCTGTATTTATAGCAGCTCTCCACTGCTCACACCATCGCCGGAGCTCTGCCTCCTGTCAGATTCTTCCCCTCTCCCACCCTGTTCCTGTTTATGGAAAGATTGTCGTTCATGAAACCAGTTCCTAGTGCCATAGAGGTGGCTTTAGAGCCATGAGATTAAGTCACAGTCGCCTCAGTCCTGTTCACCAGTTGCAGCCAGCTGAGAACAACTCTTGCAGCTCCCCATAGCAGGCAGCCCAGCTCACCCGCACCGCAGCCCCAGGACTTACGATCCCAGCACTTCCATGAAGATGAAGGTTTTCCGGATGTTGGTGGTCTGTTTCTTCCAGGAAGAACTGCAGTCATCTTCTTCCTTTCGACCCATCGCCTCCAGAGTTGAAGCTTCTGGGGATGCTTCGTTGGAGGGAAGGAAGAAAAGGTCTGCTCAGCTGATTGCTCAGACAAGACAAAAACAGGTTGCAAAAGAATCTGAACTGCTCACATTCTTTATGTAATGACCAGAAGGAGCAAAACCTGGATACTTGGCAAAAATATCTTGTTACTTGCTTTTTAAAATTACTTTATCTTCTGCATGTTCACAGAAGGGCAACCCCACATATGTTTGATGATTGGGGGGGTATCTACCTTGAGGGGGTGTGAGATAAGCAAAGGCATTTCTTATACCATCTAAATGATAGCCAAGGTGTTTATTTTAGACTATGGAGTCAGCTAGGCTTCTCCTGCCACCTCCCCCAATTGTTCTCACTCCCACTTCTCTCCCACCTGTTATGGGTAAATTGGCTGAGCATTAAATAAATGAGCGTTGTGTTTTCTTTGTAACTCCCACAACATTTAGCACAGTGCTGGGTAAATAGTTACTCACTAAAATCTAAATTGAATTGCATCTTAAGTTTATATACAAGCTCTTGAGTTACACTGGTCATTCAACAGTTTGATAACTATTTATTTTGCACCTCTGATGTGCAAAAGCTAGAGGTACACATCCTGATGATTAGGCAAGTTCCATGGATGATGGTGCTGCTTTCATGGGGCTGCCAGTCTGGAGGAGACAGGCTGTGGGCAAGGAAAGTCACAAAGCGTGGGGAAGACCATGACAAAACAAAACCTGAGCTTGCCAGAGATGAACAGGGAGGATCTTCTTAGTAAAGCCCAGGGAAGGCCTTTGGGGCAGGTCATATTTAAGCTGATACCAGAAATTTGTGAAGGAGCCAACCTTGTAAAGAGTGTGTGCAGGAGTTTCTTGGCAGAAGGCATAAAATACTGAAGCTCAAAGGGAGGAAAAAGCGTGATGGGCTCCAGACCCCGGGGGACAGTGTGGCTGGAGCAGAGTGAACTCAGCCTGGCTGGAGGTGGTAAGTGGGCAGGGAGAGGGGGCTGGGGGGGGGGGCAGACGTTCCAAGGCTTTGTGGAGTCTGTTGATGACGTCGGGTTTTCACATGAAGGATTTGTGGGAGGGGGGCTAAATTACACCCCTGATGTTTTAAAGAGCTCACTCTGGCTGAGCTGTGCAGAAGGATGTGGAGGGCCAAGAGTTGCAGCATGGGAAACAGAGAGAGAGAGATGATGGTGGCTTGAACCATGGTGGGAATGAGGGAGAGAATGGTGGGTCTGGGGTATATTCTGGAGTCCAGTTATCTACGGTGCTAGGTTATATGCTGTGTGGTGGGGCAGGAGGAGGCTAGAATGACTCCCACATATATGACAGGAGCTTTTAGGGGTGGGGGTCCCCTTACTGAAGTCATGAATACTAGAGAGAAACATGGTCCTGGGGTGGGGTGAGGTGGATTGGAGGACTCTCTGCTCTAGCCACCCCTACAGCTGCAGTGTTGCAGTGCTACTGGGTGTCTGGGACCAATGGGTAAGATGCCGTTTCTACCAACACCCACTCCCCCACATCCTTAGTCCTGACAGAGCGGTAGAAAAGCGTGTCTAATGGTTTCCTCGGAAGCAATATCTTTCCCTCCCCACTTAAAAAAAGTACTGGTGGAATCCATGGGGCCTTCTAATAGGCTTAGAACAAAAAGGAAGTTTGTGCCTCCACAATTCAGCAGTCGGTGAAGAGCAGTTATGGAGGTCACTTGACCTCAGTTCCTACCTCTGCTAGTTACGACTTAAATTGTTTTTAGGCAAGTTATTAACCTCTTTGAATCTGCTTTCTTATCTATAAACTGGGGACCAATCTCCTCGTGAGATAGTGAGGGTTAAATGAAATAGTGCACACAGAAACATTGCCCCACATATAATAAGCAGTCGTAACAGAGATAATATTTTGGAGACATTTATTGATGTATTTAATTTCTCGTAATTGCCATCCAGAGGACTCATGTCATAAAATAAGTTCCATGGGATACAGAGAAACCTGCCATTAAGACAGAAGTATGAGGCTTAGAGACCTGGGAATTAGAAAAATGTGAGAGAAGGGAGGCCCTTGGTAGAGGAGAAGAGGAGGTGGGAAGCTGGGTTCTTTGGGTTCAAGTGGATCACAGGAAGGCGATAGGGAGATAAATGGTATAGTTGTCAGAAGCACACATCTTCACATCTTTGCTTTCACCTTCTTGGAGTGTGGCACCCATAAAGGAATAGCAGTACTGGTGACATTTATAGGTGGGTTTCCCAGGACCCAGCGACTGTAAGCCTCAGAAGGGCTCTGCCTGCAGCCACATTCGACAAGGCAGTGAGTAATCCAAGAGGGCCTAGTGGGAGGAGGTGAGTCTGAGACAGGGCCACAGGAGCTGCAGGGTCTCCAGATGTTCTCCTAGGGCCGGGGAAGGGGTGACGAAGCCTGCTTTTGCTAGCTTATGAGAGTCAACTGTGCACACCTCTTCCTAGTCCTGTGTTTAGTGATGTCATGTTGGTAGTTCGAAATCAACCATGGTGAGACTATTTACACCATAGAAAGTGAAACTGCTATAATCAGGGCTTCTTCCCGGCTCCACCTCCCCTCTGCCTTATGACCTGTCATTAAACATTCACCAGCTCACTATTGCTCATGGCCCTATGAGGGAATGCAGAGCTGCTGCAGCTGGGGTTGGGAGGAAGAGAGTTTCTAGGGTAGAAGCAAAGAGATGGGATCAGGCTTTTTGTGATAAATGTCAGCAAGAGGCATCTCAGAGGTCATGAGGCAGCTTCTGGTGAGATCCAGAGGACTATGGACGCCAAGCTTCCTCATAAGTCTGACGCCCCCTTGTGTCATCCTCCAAGGTCAAATAAATGTCTTACAGGATAAAATGCCACCTTGAAATAGAGCAGGAGGAAAGGCCACCTCAAATCTGTGTTTTCTGGAGACAGACAGAGTGGGTCAACTAAATGAGACTCCTTAAACCCAAAGAAATTGATACGCTAGAGTGGACAAGTTCAAACAGTATAAAGTTCCCTATTTCCCTTTTTGCTGCCTAGTGGGGTAAGAGTTTGTGAAAAATGCTTATAAATAATAAAGAAACTTCATTTTTTGTGTATTTTATTCTAGTGTATAAATTTGCACACTGGCTATGTAATAAGTAGAGGTTATTATGATTTTTAAAATTCTCGTGAGAAATGTTAAGAATTCCTTAACATGGCTCGGCGCCTGTGGCTCAATTGGCTAAGGCGCCAGCCATGTACACCTAAGGTGGCAGGTTCGAAACCCCAGCCCAGGCCCGCCAAACAACAATGATGGCTGCAACCAAAAAATGGCCGGGTGCTGTGGTGGGCGCCTGTGGTCCCAGATACTTGGGAGGTGGAGGCAGGAGACTCGCTTGAGCCCAGGAGTTGGAGGTTGCTATGAGCTGTGATGCCATGGCACTCTACCCAGGCGGATAGCTTGAGGCTCCATCTCAAAAAAAAAAAAAAAGAATTCCTTAACATCTGCTTCAGCCGCATGTACGGCTTGTGGCCTTGTGGTAGTGTCTTCAGCCCACTTTGTTGATTTGCTCCTTTTGGCAGGGTGGCAGCCCTAGAGGGACCTCACAGTTTAGGGTGCAGGGATTGGCCGGAGGATCTCTCCAGTGATGGTGGGCTGACACTTGACTTTGAGGACACAGTCTGCAAGGCAGAGACAAATGGCCCTGACTGGCAGAGATTTGTGGAAGGAAGATGAAATATTAGGATATGGGGATCTCCTTAGCCAGAGGCCATCCTGTAGCTCTGAGCTCCAATTCTGCCAGTGTCCCCTGATCAGGGTGCTTGGGATCAGAATTTAGGAACTCTCACTCTGCCAGGTAGCAGAAAAGGGAAATGGGGAACTTTAAATCTGTAGTTGTCCCTTATAGCACCTCAATCTGCTCAGGTTTAAAGAGTCTCATTTAAATGAGCTGGTCTCCAGGGAGCATCAGAAATGCTTCTTGCTGGGTAGACACGGTGCCATTGGGAAATCTTAAGGAAATGTAAGGGATGAGGGCGAAGCCTGGGCATTTCAGGGAGCAAAATCAACAGACACAATCTGCGTGTCCCTCTCTGTCTCTCTCCCTCTCCGTGGACCAACAGGGCTGCAGACGCTGCTTTTCCAGGTAAGGAGCCAATCATGAGCCATCACCATCTTCCCAGCTCAGGGACACCAGCTGGGCATCCCCCAGTCCCCCTTCTGGAGCCCCCCGTGGAATGACTCCCTGCTCTCCAGGCGGCTTTACCACCTCATTAGCAGATCTGTACTCACTGTTCCTTCTTCCCCATCTCTCCTAAATAGCTTTAAAAACATAGTATTCATAGCTGAAGCCAGGCTATAAGAAAACATCTCTCCCGCCCACCCCTTCTCCCATACACAGAATCCTAACAATTTCATTCCATCTTCAGTGCAATGTAGAAAACTCAGGGCCCAGATCTGAAACCCCCACATCCCAGGCACTTCCTTCCCACCCCTCCGTTCTCCCACCCCAGAGAAATCTCCTCGAGGCCCCCATGCCCTGTATGCTAGAGGTCCAAACAGTGGGCTCTGGTGGGGGTGGCCTGTTCTTTCTGTTGCTGCGTTCTGCTTTTCTCCGCCAGTCCTCCCCCTCCTCTCCTGACTTCGTAATCTAGGCCCTTTCAGAGGAAAAGAAAACAAATTCTGAGAAGCTTGAAGCTCCAATATTGCTCTCATTTGTTTCCAAAGTACTCCCTGCCTCTCTCTCTATTTCTGGCAACAATTTCCATTGGGTTGCAAAGCTCAGGAGCAGGCACTACAGATTTTTCTGGAATTTTAGAGCTGATTTCACATCGAGTGCCCAGGAGATACCCTGGATGTCTGGATTTACAGCTGGTCCAGGATCCTTACTCCCCAACAGAGCAAGACCCTCCAGAATAGTCTAAAAAATAGCTCCTGGTAAAAAAAATGACCTTATTCACATGGAGGTAACACTCCACTCATTCAACATGCATTTACTGAGTGCTTCCTGTATACTCATTGGACTATATACAGACATTTCTATGATATGAACCCAGTCTTGAAAGTGCTTACAATCAAATTAGAAAGACCAAACATAGGTATATAAATAAACAGCTAAAAATGCAGAGGGCAGCCTGCTTAAAGGACAGGGACCACGGGTCCCTCAACTTGGAATCCCCAGTGCCTACCACTGTGCCTGGCCCTCACTGAAGGTCCAGCCAATCTTTGTTAAAGGAGGGAATGAGGAAGAGAACCCTGGGAGGAGTGTTGATCAGAGAAGGCTTTGCAGAGGACTTAGACTTCGGATGAATGCGGAAGTGCTGGAAGATATATTCTTTACATGGCTTTGGGGGGAGCTTGCCGCAAGAGGACCGGAGGCCTGGGAAGGGAAGCAGTGGGACCTTCTGCTCTACATTCCTGGGGTGGGGTCTGTGCTCAGGTCTCAGTCAGCAGAACTCCCCTGGCAGCTGGGAGAGACCTTTCCTGATCATTCCCCCTGGAGTCAGTCTACCACCCCCTCAAAGTTTCTCTCAGGTGAAGGGTGCTTTCTTCTGTGACACATGTGACAATCTGAACGCATCCCATGGATTTGTCTGAGGTCAACATCTTCACTTGAAAGCAACTCCCCATGGGCAGAAACTTCTGGCTTGTTGACTCCCTCAGGCCCAATGCAGTGCCTGGCCCCTCCTTGGAATTCCTAGTGCCTATCACTGTGCCTGGCACTCACCCCTCCCAGCGGTGCTTGGTTGTGAGTTTTGGATGGTCTTCTTGGCCTCTTGGGGGAAGGCAGCTGGGGAGGAGACTACAGAGAGGAAATTTCTGGCTTGGGTGGATACTGCCTCTGAGTGCAGCCTCTATGAGCTTCTAGGGCCAGGCTGTGTGATCCTGGCAGCAACCATCGGGCTACTAATGAGGTCCTAGTAAGGGACGTGCAGGCCACAAGCCCAGGAGGTCGATGTCCTGCAACGCTTCTCCCATAGAACTTCTTCACCATCCTTCCTCCTCCCCAGGCTCCATCTGGTCAAGGGAGGAGCACTGGCCCCGGTCAGAACTCCCAGGCAGATGAGGCTTTCTGCAGTGGCTGCCTCATCACTGCGAATACCCTCAAAGTGCCAGGTCCCCTCGGGCCCCCACACTGCCCAGACCCTCTTTAGATGCTCCCTCCTGCTTGCAGCCCCATGTGGCCTCCCTACCAGAAGTTTCCTAGTTGAGTCACCACCATGTAGGGCCTGCTCCGAGGTGCTCATTAAATCAGTCAGTGGGGCTAACAGATTTAGAGTGTTACCCTTCTAGGGCAGCTCCTAGGAGTAGGGCACTGACCCCATATGCCGGAGGTGGCGGGTTCAAACCCAGCCCCAGCCAAAAACTGCCAAAAAAATAAAAGTTGTAATTAAAAATTACTTCAATTTAAAAAAAAAAGAGTGTTACCCGTCTAATAAGATGTCCCAGAGTCTTGGGATCATGAGGTTGTAATCCTAAGGCACGCAACCCAATCCGATGTAGGTATGATGTGGGACCAGCAATGGACTGGGCATGGACGAACCAGAGGAGACAGGGAAGGAGAGAATCTTTCAGCAGCACCTCTACAGCCCGAAACCCACAAGTGCTGGCTCTCAGTCCTACCTGCCGACACAGCCACCTGCTTTTGCCAGTACTAGGAAACTTGGGGCTTCTGAGCAAGGAGGCGTGAATCACTGTGGGGTACAGTGGGCAGGCTCAGAGCCTCCCAGAGCCTGCCTGACTCTTTTGCTGACCTCAGAGGAACCAGTCTGCCCTATGACTACTTTATAGTCTCAGAGTCCTGGGTTTTCTATTCCTTGGGAGGAACAGAAAAAAGGCCTGTGGGCCTTGGGAAGGAAGTTATCAGTTGGGTCATCTTTAATAAGAAGATGCTCTCTGCCTCCAGCCTGGGGCACATGGAATCATGGAAACAGAGAGAGCTCTTGTTTATAAAGGGGCAAAAGGCTAAGCTGAGAAGGTTTTGGCCTGGAACCCACCCTTTCTCAGACTCTGGCCCACACTGGACTTACCTCATCCTCTAGGTTGAGAGGCACTTTAGAGAGAACCCCAGCTCTGGCTGCTTGGCTTGGCCCCCGGGAGCTGGGCAGCCCCAGGCAGGTGACTATACGTCTCTGAGTTTCCATCTTTCTCCTTACTGAAAAGAGAAGACTGGACTGGACTAAGGTTCCCTGAAGTTTGCTTTTCAGAATATTAGTCCAAGGAGACTCTCTGTGAGCAAGGTGGATTAACTGCTCCTTCTGGCCTCCTTCTTGGAGATTCGTGATCTACGGTTGCTTATTAAACCCTCTGAAGACTATTAATCCTTTGTAATTCTTCCCCTTTTTTTGAGGATTATATAAAATTTCCAGCAGTACACTGCCATCAGTTGCAGTGCTGCCCTCCTTGTGGCGTCCCAGGCACATGGCTGAGTCTGCCTATCAGAACTCATTTCCATTTATGGTTGAAACCCAAGTGGCTCATCAGCTTCCTAAAGGCCAGGCCCTGGGGCCAAAGACCCCTGGGGGTTTCTGGCTATAGACTCCTTGGACCATCCACTCCACTGCCCAGCCCTTCTGCCACCCTGCATTTCAAAGGCCATCTCTGCACACCAATTTGTGTTCACAAAAATGACTGAGGAAGAAGGATTTTCAATTGCTGCTTGCAGTTCATTTTGGATACAAACACACATTTAAATTTAATCAAATCACCCCTGCTGCAGGGACAAGCCGGAATTCACGTGTTTGCTATGTGCTTCTCAGAGAGGATAAGAACATTCTCCAGGATTTCATTCGGTGGCTGAGAGGTCAACACACAGGGCCACTGGAGAGAGTAGGGTATGCTATTTATTCTTATTATGCTCTTAACCATATTGGGCCTCAGTTTCCTCATCTGCTGAATGGGAATAATGATCCCTGTTCTATTTCTCAGCACTCCTTTGGAGGTCGAGTGCATCCATGGGTGTGAAAACATTTTGCAACCTTTTAAAGTGCCGTGCAGTGGGCCCACAGTATAGGCACATGAATGAAACACCAAGCACTGGGGAAAGAGGAATTGAAACAACTAACAACTGAAATAATGATGAGGCCAGGACAGGAGAATGTGCAGCTGCAGTTCCCTCGGCTGGTCCCACAGTGTGAGCCTCTCACAGTGTGAGCATCCTGTCTCCCTGGGATTCTCAAGTGTTTAAAGATATGTTATTTTTCATACACCACAGCCATGAATGCAAGCCAACTACTTCATCTGGTTCTCAACCAAGGAAACCGGGATCTGTTGCGACACCAGAAGAAACGACGTCTGTGTCGGGTTTCTCCATGGGCAATATTCCGGCTTCACTGGCGCACCTTTCTAAGGAGTTTTCAAGGGTAATGCAGGCTGGGCGCTCCTTTCAGCCTAACTCCCAGGCAAAAGGTGCCTCCGTTGTAGTGTGGGGCTTGTCACTATTAAATGTGTCAGCCACCTCGGCAGGCACCCAGAGAGGAGGAGGGGGTCTCTATCAGGGAGGGAGTGTGGAAGGACAGGCTGAACTCAGGATGGCTGTGTCAAAAAGCTTGGAATTACCAGCCTTACCTCCCTCCCTCCCAGGACAATTATGTACAGTCCGTAAGGTCCCCTGGCCCCCCCAGCTTGCTTTCTTGCTGGCAGCCACTCCCACTCAGCCCCAGCCCCTTTGCCGCGGACGGTGGCTGCGAGCCCACAGTTGTAGCGCCAGGCACAGGCACGCAGCCTGTTTGCAGACTCAGCCGCTCCCCCTCATTCATGCTGCAGCTCATTCACTCCCAGGCTCTGGCAGGCTGAGGCTGGGCGCCTCACTCGCACGCAAGCACTCACTCGTGTGGCAATTTATTTCTGGCCATGTGCCTGTGTAGGGGGGGAGGGAGTGAAGGAGGCGCTTTCCTCTTAGAGGGGGCTGCTTCTCCCTTCCAGCCATAATTGCCCCCAGGCCTTGTAGTATTCAGTGCTCTGGACTGAGCACCTGAGGGGGAACTGGATTAGGCGCTTGGCGTGCCATCACCTCCAGGGTTCAATGCCTCACTGCCTCTTTTCAAGGTAACTCTATTTGATTGCTGAGGGACTGATGGGTAGGAATGTTCAGGAAAAAATGCACCAAATCCCACAGATACTAAATGATTGAGCTGGGCTGGGAGCCCTGACCGTCACATTCCAACACCAGTCTCCTTGCCAATGGACCACAAAACCTGTTGCCTCTTTCTGGAAACCGTTGCTGAGATTTCACTCATTTCCACCTTTATCCTTGCAGTGCTATCATGCAATCCTAACACCTGACTGGTTCCCCTGGAACATGCAGACCGGATGATCTGGGAAAGGTGAGGTCCCTAGAACACTCAGATTTCTCAGCTTCAAGCTTGGGAGCACCACGTCTACTGCCCGAGCCTCTCTCCCAGCTCCGGCTCAAACGTTTTCTCACTTTAAACTTCAGCTTCTTTTCCAAAGTTTTGCCCCATAATTCTTTTTTTTTTTTTGCCCCATAATTCTAATGAGTACTCTTAGTATAAACACGCACACACATACCCCATATGTATTTGTAGCTTTATGGAAAGGTCACTGAATTTATCTAAAAATCTGGATTCAAATGCTACTGCCATCAGATGGGTACCACTAGTATCCAGCTTTGCAACCCCAGGAAAACCAATTTCATCTCTTTGAGCCTCAGTGGTCTCATCTACACAGGGGGGAGTAATGCATGTCCCCCACCTGATGAGATTATCCTACAGATGATTCATTCACAGCACATACACTGTGAAGTGCGGTGCTCATCACAGGTATTACTAAGCACTTTGTGTTATGGCCTGTTTCAGATGTGGATCTTATCTTTGCTTCTGGCTGAGCATGGGTCAGAAGGAAAGACAGGGGCCTGGTTTCGCCTTTGGCCCCTGATCTATAAAAGATCATCTCCTTGCCCAAGACAGAACCTGCTTGACTTTCCTGATCCATCTCAGAGATTTTCCTCAGGATCAATTTATCTGACTGACTCCAGAGCAAGAGGCTGGTCAGCCGAGCACTGCAGCCACACCAGTGCAAGCCCTGGCAGCTGCCTCTGGGAGTCTGAGGGTTAATGTTTGTGCGTCAAAGTTACGTGGAGAGAAGGGGCCACGATGCCGATGGGGGTGGTGGTGGTGGAGGTGAAGCCAGACCTCCTGTAAACATCTTCACCTGAGAACTAAACTAGGGAAGTTTAAAGACAGAGGGAGGCAGACGCGCCCCTGGGGAAGGTGAAGGAGCTGTCTTGTGACTGACAGCGATAGCCGCTGTGTTCTGCATCTTAAGGCAGCCAGGATGGGGAGCGGGGAACCTGTCCACAGACCCTGCCAGGAGGGGCTGATCCTCCTTCTTTGGTTTTGCAAAGCCACAGGCTGTTTACAATTCTCCTTTTGGTCCACAGTTCTCCTAACCCTCCCACCAAGCAGAGAGGCAGGCAGAGTGGGCATCACCCTATCTGCACAGTAGGGTCAGAGAGGTTAAGAGATGAAGGTTGAGAGGTGGGAGGGCTGCAGGAGAGCTGGAAGTCTCACCACCCCGCAGGTGGATGGGGTCTCTTCTGGGCACAGAGCCCCAGAGGCTTATCCCCAGAATGCAGGCAACAGGAGGGGCATATAAAGATATTTTGCTCCCTTTTCCCTGCCCAGAGTGCAAAAGATTCCCACCTGAGCCAGCCCAAGAGTGAGAGCCCCCAACCCCCGCACCCCCGTTCATGCTTATTTTCTAAGGCAGTTATAACTTACCCTTCATACCACAAGAGTCAGGGAAAACTGGAACAGGGGCTGAAATAAACGCCCAAATCATTCCAAAAGTGGCTCTTCAAATCCACTTTCTAGGTGCCGCGTACCTCCCATTAAACAATATAACCCCTAACCAAGGAAAGAAGCAGGTTCATCTTACCCAGGGACTCCGGAAGAATCATGCTCTCGGGCTCCCACTCCAGCTCCTACAGGTCTGTGAGGATTAGCTGCTCCAGTGCTTTAACAATAAACCCAATTAAAGGGGAGGAATGCAGGGGTTTTCTTTCCCAGGACGGTAACCAGGCAGCCTTAAAGGGGAGGGAAAGTAGCTAGGGTGGCTGGCATCTCTCCTTCCTTTCCTCGGCTCTGCTTTCTCTCCCTCCCAGCGAGCAGTAGCAAGTCCAATCCAGAAAAATGCTTGTGTGAAGGGGCCTTTTTATGCCTGGTGTGTATGTGTGCGTGTGCATGTGTGTGTGGGCATGTAATTATGTTTGCACTGATGTGTGCGATGGAGAGAGAGGAACACCAAAAACATCAAACTGTACATTTCCATTGGCCTGAATGTGTGATAGAGAATATCAGAGGCTTTCTAGGACTATCTGCCTCAGTTTCCCTTTTTACCCGTAGCTGGAGTATATTGTTACAAACACCTCCCTAAACAACAGGATATCTACTTTTTTTTTTTTAAGGTTTAGCTTTATTTATTTATTGTTATTTTGGGGGTTTTTTGCAGTTTTTTTGGCCAGGGCTGGGTTTGAACCCACCCACCACCGCCAACTTTTGGGACTGGTGTCTTACTCATTGCAGGCTCCACCCAGCAACAGGATATCTACTTGATTGGCAGGCAGAGACTGAAGACCTCTCAGCGTCCACTTAGTTTGTTGAGTCTTGTAAACATAGAACAGAATAGAAGCCCTTAGATGTTCCACAGGTTGGACCATCCCACCCAGGACCTGGTCCCAAAACCTGTACTCTGTCCTAACCCATCAGACTCCAGGAAATCATTCCCCGCCACTGGAAGCTCTCTGCTCCCCCATCCCCTTATCTGTCCCTCCTGCCCCTTGATCAGGACTTTAGTCTCTAGTTTAGTTCCCCTGCGGCTGCCCTGGTGGGATAGGTTCCTCAAACCTGTCCTCTGCCCTCCTCTGTTTGCCTTCTCTACTCCCCCCCTTAATGCTAACCTCTATTCATGGGGTCTGTTGCCATCTTCACGAGAACCCCCCCAAATCAACATCCCATCTGAGCTCATTCTAACCTCGACATCTAAATGTCCATGTCATCTATAGACAAGCATGAATGTGTTACAGCCACCTCCAAACACACTCCCCTCCTGTTTTTCCCAGTTTGCTTAATGTGCTATTATTTTCCCAACACTCATGTCAGAAACGCCAGTGTTTGATTTGCCTGTTGTCTGTTTCATTGTCTTCCAAACCCAATCAGCTCTTACACACTTTTACTTGTTCCTTTGAATTAGCTTTTTAATTGTGCCTTTTGTTTTATATCATCTTAGTTTTTGAAAACATAACACATATATGTGAGTCACCAAGACATACCCTGAGGTTATGTCCCTCCCTTCCCTTCCTTTCTGCCCCCTGCGCCGACACTGCCATCTATAGGTGGCCACTTTTATTACAGTATTTATTTATATGGATACAGGAAATCAGAATACGTATATTTCCCTCTCTTTTACACAAAAGGTAGTAAGAAAAAGCTGCTTATTTTATATTTTCACCTCTACAATCTTAATTCAGGCCCACATCTTCTCTCTCAGGAGCATTGTGATAAGATAGCCTCTAGTTGATCCCTGGGTGAGGTGGTGCCCTAGGGTAGTCAAAAGTGGCTCCGGAGATGACTTCTAGAGTGGATTCCTGGGTCTTCCACTGACTGGATGCGTGGCCAGGGACAAGTGGTTTAACTTGTCTGTACCTCAGGTTTTCTATCTATAAAATGGGATAATTACTGAACTTCTTTCATACGATAGGAGGGTGAAGTGAGACAGACTGCAGGTTGTGTAGAACCGTGGCTGGTGGATGGTAAACACTCAGTAAATATCAGCTGTGATCATTACCTCTTTGCTATGCCCTGAATACTTATTTACTTATTTATTTATTTATTTATTTATTGAGACAGAGTCTCACTATGGCACCCTCAGTAGAGTGCCGTGGCGTTACAGCTCACAGAAACCTCAAACTCTTGGGCTTAAGCAATTCTTTTGCCTTAGCCTCCCACGTAGCTGGGACTACAGGCGCCCTCCACAATGCACGGCTATTTTTTGGTTGTAGTTGCCATTGTTGTTTGGCAGGCCCAGGCTGGATTTGAACCCAACAGCTCTGGTGTATATGGCTGGTGCTTTAACCGCTGAGCTATACTATACTAGGCTCTGAATATTTATGTGCCCATCCAAACTCACATGTCGACACCTAGTCACCAGTGTGTTGGCATTAGGAGGTGGGGCCTTTGGGAAGTGATTAGCTCATATGATTAGAGCATTCAGGGACAGGATTAGTGACTTTATTAAAGAGGTCCCAGAGAGCTACCTTTCCTCTGGGGTGTTCCCTAAACTTTTGTCTGTAACTCTCCATGGTTCTAAATCTTTTTCTGCATTGAGAAAGCTTATTTCCACTTCTATCTCTTTTTTTGAGTGGAAGCTTCTTTAAGGACTGGGATGTTGCCTGCATTTTCTGTCCCTTCTCTTCCTTCCCCTAATCCTCCTCCTGTGCCTGGCTCTGCAAATGTTTATAGGAGCTGATAGGTTCATTAGCCCTCAGGGGTGGAAGGGTCTTTGAGAGTCATTATAATTAGAAGTCCAATGTGCTATTCATTGCATAACAAAGCCACCTAACAGTTATTATAATTAAATAAGATAGGATTTGCTAGTAATTGGCGTACGCTGTAAGTACTCAATTAATGCTAACTCTCATTAGTATTGATACAAGAATAATAGTATATTGTTGTTATTGGTCCAACATTCCACTTATTGCTTGGAATGTCTGGGTATAGCATCCTTGACTAGCTTCTGTCCTCTTGCTTAAATACTTTGGAAGTGGGGAGTTTGTCGCAGCCCAAGACAGCCAAGCACTGCCTAAGGGGCCTCCACACATGTTAACAAGCTTATCTCATAGGGAGCTGCCTCTTGTCCATCTGAAGTCTTCCCTAACACACACACACACACAAATTCCTTAAGAAGTTATCAAGTGTTGACTGTGTACTAGGTTATTGGTAGAACACAATCATTACTGTACAAGCATGTGAATCAGTCATTTCTGTTCCTTGTATGATGTCTGACAATTAAGTTAGTGAACTTGCCATCATGCACATTGTAACCTTCATAGCCTTGGTATATTAGTGTCTCACAGCTGTGTTTGTGTGAACTCATGTGATGGTATCTTGCTGAGTGGTACTCATTACTGTTGCTGCATGTTTTTGTATGTCTTCATGAAAATGTAGGAATTTGAATTAGAGCAATGAGCAAACATTACATTTCTTGTTAAACTTGGCAAAGGTGGAAGTGAAATCAGAAACATGTTGGTCCAAGTTTATGGGGATAATTCCGGGAAGAAAATGGCTGTGTACATGGGATTAAACATTTTTCTGAGGGGAGAGAAAGCATCACTGATAAGGAGAGGTCAGGGCAGGCAATAACACACTGAACTGACAAAAACATTGCAAAAAATTGTCAAATTGTGTGTCAAAACCATCGGCTGACTATGAGAAGAATAGCAGACCAAGTAAACATTCATAGAGAAACAGGCCAATGTTAGAAACAGGCCAACATTCATAGAGAACAGGCCATTCATAGAGAAACTTGGCCAATAACTCATGGCTCTTGCATCACAACAAGGCACCAGCTCATACAGCACCATTCATGAGGGAAGTTTTTAGCCAATAAGCAAGTAATGGTATTGGAACACACTTTCTTCTCAGTTGATCTGGCCTTAATGACTTTTTTCTTTACCTGAAGATAAAGGAAATATTGAAAGGAAGAAATTTTGATGACATTTAGGACATCAATGGTAATACGATGATAGTTCTGATGGTCTTTCCAGAAAGGAGTTCCAAAATTGGTTTCAAAAGTTGATTAGGTTTTGGCATTGGTGCATAGCTTCCCAAGGGGACTACTTTGAAGGTGAATGTAGTGATATTCAGCACTGAGATATGTAGTACGTTTTCTAGGGTGAGTTTGCAGGCTAATTGTCAGACCTTACAAGACACTCTGATGAAAGGTTGAGTTGCCTTTTGACATGAGACCACTGGAATCCTCCTCTTTGCTCTTTCTCTTTACCTTCAACACACCTACATACTGTTGGCCTTGGCACTCACAGAGCCAGAGGTGATTTCTCTGCTATGGAAACAGAAATAGATTCTGTAGAACACCCCCCACACACACATTGGGGGAACCAGAGAGGAAAGTGTTGTCTCTTTATGCCAAGGTCAGAAATCAGGCCTCCTTGCAAGCTCTGATGGGGCCATTAACCAATCATCACAGGCCCAGATTAGGGGCAGAGCATCTAGCGCTCAAGTATTTTCACATGTGACTAGAGACCATTTAGTAATGTTTTCTCAAGGATGTGGAAGAGAGTTTTTGGCCTTATAACACATGTATCAGGAAAGGTTTTATAGAAAAGATGAACTCAGTCTGCATCTAAAGGATGAATAGGACCCGATTTGGGAGGTGTTAAGGGTGGGGTGCAATTAGGAAAAACACACAGGTGGGAATGCTTAAAACCTGTGCCACACATGGTGAGGTGCCTTGCCATGAAAGATGGCCATGCGGAATTCGACTAGGCCACGTGTGTCGCCACTGCTCCCCGCTGATCACGCCTACGTTTCCACATAAGCAAAATAGGTTCTCCTGCATTTGATGTAAGAAGGAGAAGAGAGGGGTACTCACGAGGATGAAGAAATTCTTTCCCTGTCAAAGAGCAGCTCCTCGGCTCACCTTGGCTCTGCACTGTCTTTCACATTTCATGAGGTCTCCAGATTGAGCTTTTTGCACAGCCAAATGAGACACAATGACGGACTAGGGTGGAAAGGGACGGGAAAATGAATCAGAAGAAAGAAGAATTATCTACAAGAGAAGTCAGAGGAACAAAAGAACAGCATGTGTTAGAACTGTGGGATAGGGGGAGTGGGAAGGAGCCATACCTGCTGCGGAGACAGAGAAGTGGTGCACTGTGACCGGGTGGGCGGGCAGAGTGGAAGGAGAGCAGCCCCAGTGCATCTGGGAGGCAGGGAAGGAGCAGATTGTGCAAGGCCCTGAAGGTGTGATAGGTCGGATAATGAGAGGGGAAGAGGGGCCTCCAAAGAATAAGGGTTTCATAACGCGCTGCCAGTTGGAAGCTGGATACCAGAGAATGGATGTGCTCCTAGCGAGGGAGTGGGGGCGGGAGGCAGGGAATGGAAATTACAGGACGGTGGAGACAGGCTGGCACACAGGCGGGGATCAATGCAAGACTTGCTACTTTAGTATTTACTTGTTTTAAAAATAAGGCACCAGACTGCCAGTACTTCTAGGAATAGACATGTTACGCTGCTGTGTCTTGGTCTACACTGCTCCTGCAGGGATGAGAAGTGCTCATCTTTTGATTTGAGCTGGACCTTCAAGAAGTCTCTTCCTCTGAGCACCCTTCAGCAGGTGCACAGGTGAAAAGGATGAGCCTCTCCCATCTGCCGGAGGTCTCACATCTCTGCAACGGCATCATTCTACTCTGCTGAGTTTCATATTGGTCTGACACGCATCAGGGTTGCCTCTGGACGAGCAGCTCTCTGAGGGCAGAAACTGGACTCCAGTGACTTTGACACTTCCACAAAGTCATGAAAAACATGCAAAGGTTGAGTAAAACTAAAAATGAGAGTTTTCTGATGTGTCCCGAGTTTGACACCGCAAACTGAAGGAAGGGGGGGGCAGTGAGTAAGTACATGGGCTTAACACAGGCTGCCCCTACAGACACACAGGGTCAGAAAAACATATGAAACACCCATTTCTTTGGGTTTGTGTTATACCTTCCAATTTTTTTAGCATCTTCAGAGACATGGGTGTCAGGGGTGGGCCATTCAGTCGGGCTCTCTGGCTGTGTCCTCAGGCCACTCTGCTAGGAGGGGGCACATCAGCCCTTTTTTCCCCTTCGACCTTTTCTTCTTTTCTTTCCCATGGTCCTCTACATTCTAGGTACCTCTCCCTCAAATTTTTCTGTCCTTCCTCTCAGCCTCTGCCCAGGTTCCCCAAACATTCAGTAATACCTGGCTCTACGTTGGGTAGAGTGGGGGCTGGCAAAGGATCTTGCAGGTAGAATATCTATCAGGTGAGTCGATTTTCACCTGCTCCACTCCATGCGTGTTTGCTGTGTGTCGTGTACTAGAAGCATGTATCACCTCTGTTGCTTCGGGTCATATTCTCAAATGGCCCCAACCTTGGTATATGCCATGTTCTAGGAAGAGGTGGGAGACAAGATAAAACCCATCCCCCTGGGCTTCTGACTTCTGGTTATGATAGGGTGACCAGATTTTAACATTGGTAAAGGTGGACAAGAGGGGGGGTGCGGGGGGGTAGGCAGGAGTGGGGGTAGGTTGGGGGGGGCAGGGCAGGGCCTGACAACAATGCAAACTTTGATAAGCAGTTCTCAATAATCACTTCTCAACAATTATTTTTTATTATTACAGTTTAACATTATAAAACTAACAAAAATAATATAAAATTCATATCCTGGTGAAATAGCCACATGGCGGCCTAAAACCGTATATTCCCTTCCTGTTCTCCTGCCCGTTTGTGCATTTTCCCCCTAAATCGGGACTTTTTAAAAACGCTGCAGGATGTGGGACAAATTGATAAAAAGCAGGACTGTCCCGCCAAAAGCGGGACGTCTGGTCACCCTAGGTTATGACCTAGGGAGAGATGGCAATATCTTTCTCCTCTGTGTCCATCAGTATCTGCAGGTATTTCTGTATCTGGAGATGGAGGAATTAGCAATGATTCTCCAAGGTCACCAGTGTATGACCTTGAAAAACAAGTAGAAGTCGTGTCAAGGCTAGTAGGCAGTTAGGAGTGTCAATTTGTCCCCTCCAGACCTTTATCGAGGGTGCCTACAAAGTATCTGATGGAGCAATTTGGTTTTAATTTCCTTTTATCCTGTTTCTCCCGCACCCTCCAGGGAATGAACAAACAACAGAGTGAATGGTCTATGAAGGAAAGATGACCATTGTGAGGATTTCACTCAGGAATTTAAATTTAGTCCGTGTCATCGTGTCTACAGACATCCCTGAGTTTGACCTGGGACTGTGGCTTAAGGGACCTGGCATCTGTCCAACAGTACCTTTATTATTAACTGGGCACCTGAGCTGATCTAAACCTCAAAGATTAGCCTTTTCTTGTCTGTTAAATTGGGCTAAGATCTCAGTCTACCCTGTGAGTTTACTGTCAGGGTCAAATAAAATGAAAGGATGTGTAATGAAAACATCCAAAGTGATGTTACAGGGATCCCTGATCGAAACCACACGTCTGCTTACCTCCCCGTCCAGCTCCGCCTCCCTGGGGGCAGGTTAGTATCTGAAGGGATTGCTCTGGCTTCTCTGGGGAGAAGGTGGGATGTCAGGGCTCCCTCACTCCCAGGAGTGAGCTGCACTGCCCTCTAGTGACAGCGTCCTGTTTGGCGACAGACCCAGAGAAGCCTGTGAGCCCACTGGCTGAGGATGGGGAGAAGGGATGATTGATTATCTTGGCAGCTCTGTTTCTGACCAATCCTCCTTTCTGCCTTGCCTCAATGTTCTCCATCTTTTTTGTAAGGGCGGTAACTGCTGCATCTTTTATTTAGTGTTTTAAGAACCAACAAATAATTTGTCAGGTGTCTATTAGGGGTAAGGCCCTGTGCAAGGTGGTGAGACGTCGCTCCTCCCCCTCCTCCTTCCTCCCCCCTCCACACTCCTCTCCCTCCTCCCTCTTTCCCCTCGTCTTTTCTCCCTCCTCTGCCCTCTCTTCCCCTAGAGGGGCAATTGGTTATCATACTCAAGAAGTCAACCTTCTGGAAACTTCCCAGGCATGATTACTGAGCCCCCTCCTCACCTGTGGAAAGGACTCAACAGGACACAGGTACTACCTGGAAGTTTCCTCTACCCCTGTCAGGGACTGGCACAGAGCAGAAATGGAGCAGGCATTCTGGAAAGTTCTACTGAGTGAATAGTTGACTTTTACCAGTGCCTTCCCCAGAGAAACCCTGAAATTCTGTAATATGGGTACATCTCCTTGAGAATAACTGTAGTGAAGCAGTTAAGAGTTAGACAATTGCTTAAACCTTTCTGAGCCTCAGTTTCTCAGGTGGCAATGAGGCATGAGGGAATACTTTCCTCCTTAAAGGGTTCTGTGGACTAAATGAGAGAATGCGTGTGACGTGCTTGGGAAAGACAGGCACTCAGGAAGAGGACCTTTCGGAGGCTTGAATCAGTATGCAACATCACAGGGACCAGCATGGGTGAGGTAGGTAGAGTTCTGGGTAAAGGCAGCAGGTGGGGTCGAGGTACGGGCTGTGTCTGCATCCAGGGCAGGTGCTCATTAGTAAGCCAGAAATCTGGGGCAGAAGATTGCCATGTATAGTGAGGTCTTAGCTTAAGAGGCTGTGACGCAGAGGTTACAGATATTCTCACCCCTTGGAATAACTATCTTTTCCAGAAAGGAGCCATTCTGAACTCCTGAGCTCACAAATCTCCAAGGAGTTCAGTGTATGCCCTAGTTAAAGGACTTAGGCAGAAGTGAGGTGCCGGTGAAAGACAAAACCTTTCCTTGATTATTTGTTTTGGAGGGCAACAACCAGGATCCTTCAACAACTAGAAGGCCTCAGATCTGGGAACCAGGCAGCCTTCTGAGACACGTCCTCACCTGGGTGGCACTGGGGAGAGCAGCAGCAGTAAAACCCTTCTTTAGTGGCGCTTTCCTTTGGCACCCTCCCTGCCCAGAGAAGTGAACCCCATCCCCCATCCTCCTTCTCCCTCTCCCCTCTCCCAGGCATTAGGGGGAGGAGGAGGTTTCTGAAGCAGCAGCAGCACCACCACCACCACCTAATGTACTTCTCTGCTATTGTTCCTGAGATGGAACATTTGAGTAGCAGAACTGACAATAAGCAGAAATCAGCAGCAATGATCTACTCCCAAGGAAGGAAACAATTGCTGGATTTAGACACCAGATATCTTGTCTGCGTGTTCTTAGTGCTATGGTCCAAACTTGACCTTTGGAGAGGGATTGAAAGGACCCAGTGGGAGGATGGAATGCAGGCACAATGCCTCCAGGGCAAGGTCTGTGGGCTGAGAACAATGGCCTGGCTCCTTCTCCCTGCGGGGCATTGATAGATGTGCTGCGGTGCAGTGCACTGGAGACGACACCTCCAGTCCGAGGCTAGGTTCTGCACTCCCACTCCATGGTGGAGGAGAGTCCACAGCATGAGGACAGGGAGAAGGTTGGCATGGCCACTCCTTGTTATGGATTGTTTTCATCTCAGCTTTCAGTATTTCCACCTCCCCCAACAGGTGGGAGGAAGTAGAGAGAATACTCTGCTCAGGTTTTCTAAAATCTTGGTGAAAGCAACCAGCCTAAAGGATTGCAAAGAGACAAGGGATTAGATCTTTGAGAAGGTGGCAAGGCCAGAGTATTTGGTAGTGCCGATTGATCTTGGAGTCTAGAGGACCCTAAATGAATCTACTAAAATCAGGCCCATGTTTGGGTGCTAGGCTTGCAAGGTGGGGTATGGGAGAGAGAAGGGGAAGGAGACACTTCACCTTTCTCCTGGACTAGGGCATGAGAAAGCAGATTCCAGGGACAGGAGGGAAGGGCAGCGCCAAAGGCAGACCCTTTTAAAACCCAAAGCATTGCAAGTCTCAGCCTTTGAAACAGGGCCAGGCCAGTCATTGGGACATTTCTCTGTAAGGTAAGGTAGTCTGTAACCCAGTTGAGAATGAAAAGATTTAGAGACCAGGAGGAACTCAGTATCTAGATAGGATGGCAAGCAGCTACTGCTGGTATGCTCCACAAATCGCCACATCCCCAAGTGCCCACGAGAGGTAAGAGGGCATCCCAGTATGTGTAGGACGGGAGTGGGAGTCCCGGAGAAGGCAGTGCTCTGAACTGTCACACACATGGCTCTGCATGGGCTGCTTCCTCTGCCTGGAATCTGTCTCCCCTTTCCTGCTTAGAGGATGTGAACTAAAATAAAATCCTAAGCCCCTCACTGACTGCACATGTTACTGAAAGTTTGGTACTTGTCCCTGCGGCCCACAGCAGAATGAAGGACGAGAACAAGTGGTTTGAGGAGTTGGATAGGGAAGTTTATTAATTTGCTGGCAAATCAGGAGATTGTCAGACTCCTATCTTAAAATACCAATGTCCTAATAATAAGCAGAAGGACAGAGCTTTTAAAGGGGAGTTTTTCAGCTTCAGGCTGTTCTGTTTGACTCTAGTTCTGATCCACCTCCTCTCTGACCCTATATCTGGTAAGGACAGTCTGGTGAGCTCTGCCTGGACAATTCCGTTCATCCATCTCCTATGGCACCAAAAACCCCCAAAGAGGGCAGTGCCTGTGGCTCAGTGAGTAGGGCGCCGGCCCCTTATACCATGGGTGGCGGGTTCGAACCCAGCCCTGGCCAAACTTCAACAAAAAATACCTGGACGTTGTGGCAGGCTCCTGTAGTCCCAGCTACTCGGGAGGATGAGGCAAGAGAATCGCCTAAGCCCAGGAGCTGGAGGTTGCCGTGAGTTGTGACATCATGGCCTCTACTGTGGGTGACAAAGTGAGACTGTCTAAAAAAATGAACAAACATTTCATGTTCATTCCCCGCCAAAGAATACTCACCTGTACCTCTGATTACTGGTCTTGGGTGAGGATACAGGTTTTAGTTCCCAGAAAGGGTGAGGGAGTTTTCAAGAAATGGCTCATAAAACATTTTAACCCTTTTCCAACCCATTCCCTTTTTTATAAATAGACACCCTCTTGGCCAAGAGGATCTCAGAGAAACCTTAAAACTGAGTTTCCAGCCATTACAGGGTGTGAGGGTGAACATGCCTTAGTATTCCCCTCCCTTACCAATGACTATCAGGCCTTTTCCTAAGGGCTAAACAGAAACCCATCTAGTGATCCAGACCACTGTTCTTCCTTAATAAGAGACTACTGACCATGACCTGATTTTAACCAGGTTGTGGACCATGAGTGGAGAGGGGGTTTTGTGTCCTTATTTCACCTTTGGACATCAGAAAGCTGCCATTTTCTGAACAGACCTATAAAATGGCATAAAGCTCAACTTGACAAGTGTGTGTGTGTGTCTTCCTAGAGTGGTAAGTTTCTGTATTCAGCCTTCCTACCCAGCACGAATTCCTATTCCCATTGCCTTTCCACTGAAGCATGTGTTTCTGGCTTCTGCCTGGGGCTCTGCTTCCTGGACTGTCAGAATGGCCACCCAGAAGTTGCAACACTTTATGAGAAATAAAGCCCTCTTTTCCAAATTTATGAACCTCAGCCTTTCCTTCAGTTAACAAGGATTACTAACTGAGCTTCAAGAGCAGCTCAGATCTTGCTTCCTCTGTGAAATCTTCCATAACAAAATAATCCATTCTCTTCATGGCATTTGGCAATACTTTATTCATACTTCCATTGCATTCAAACTCTTCAATTATTAAAATAATTTGTTTTACTACATTTTGAGCCCTTAAGAGTAGATTTTGTGTCCGTTAGTATCCAGCACATACCAGCTAGTAATTTATTTATTCACACAACAATGTAATCCTAGCACTCTGTGAGGCTGCAGTGGGAGAATCCCTTGAGCTCAAGAGTTTGGGACCAGCCTAAGGAGGAGCAAGACCCTGCCTCTACTAAAAAGAGAAAAATTAGCCAGCTGTTGTAGTGGGCACCTGTAGTGGGCACCTCCCAGCTACTGGGGAGGCTGGGGCAGGAGGATTGCTTGAACCCAGGAGTTGAGGTTGCAGTGAGTTGGGCTAATGCCAAGGTGCTCTGGCCTGGACAATGGAATGAGACTCTGTATCAAAAAAAAAGAAAGAAAGAAAAGAAAAGAAAAGAAAAACCAGGAAGGAAAACTGGCAAGTAGCATGAGGGTGAGGTTTGGTAGAACTCAGGACAGTAGCCATCAAGGCAAGACTCCCAGCATGGAGTGAGGTGGAAACAAAGCAAGGAATAGTCCTTGTCCTACCAAAATTGGGAACTGGGTGGAGTTTTAATGTAAGGATGGGACAAATGGTTGTGGGGACAAGGCAGATACTCAGTCACAGAGTTAAGCATTGGGCCTGAGAAAGGCTAGATGCTGAATGAATCTCGTGGACATTGAAAGCAATGATCTTCTAGGCTCCTTTATGGAAGACAGTCCTGGTGTCCAAGATTGGGACAAAGCTGAGTCTGCTGCTGGAGACATCGCTTTGCAGTGGTCTCAACTGTGACTAGAGGACTGAGGGTGCAACAAGTCGGTAACCAGACTCCTGACCATTACCTTATCCTCTTTTCTTCAAAAAGGGAACACAGTCATAGATATCCTTGCCTTCCAACCCAGAGCATGGCAATGCCTACATCCGATAGATTCGCTTGGTGTCTCCATGAGCTATAGTATGTGCAGAACTGGGAAATGAAACTTACAGCAGAGACACTGATACACCATCCACGCAGGTACCCGGACGAGATTCTGCTTCTAACTCATGGATTGGAGAAGGCGGATTAGAGCTTAGATATGCAAAACAAAACATGTCTGTGGGTGGTGTTTAGTCAACACAAAAACAGAAAGGGATAGGAGAAAGTCAACTAATCCTAAGTCTTAGTAGAAAGACAGTTCCTGTCCTTATACCCATTTTCAGATATTCACAGGAGAGGTTTTCATTCTAAACTTAAGTCCTTGTTGGGTGACATCAGATAGATCTGAGCCTTGGTTTCTTCATCTATAGAGCAGGAGGAATAATGTGATCCGGACAGCATGGGAGTTGGGAGCAGCCTCTGTGGGGTGGAGGTAGCACTCTTTCCTCATTCTGGGCACACACTCCCCCACCCCTTTCCACTGGGCAATACTCATTTTCCTGCCAAGTGTCTCTAATTAGAGCCACTGCACCTGTGTAGAACCTACCTCGCCATAGGTGATGTGTCAGGTAGTGAGTTCAAGTTAATTCAGTTCAGTTTTGTGGCCAAATGAACTTACTTCAAATTTATACTTTTAGGTCTCAGTGCCCATAGCACAGTGGTTACAGAGGTAACCACATACACCCAGGCTGGTGGGTTCAAACCCAGCCCAGGCCAGCTAACCAACAATGACAATAGCAACAACAACAAAATAGCCGGTGTTATGGCAGGCACCTGTAGTCCCAGCTACTTGGGAGGCTGACAGAAGAGAATCACTTAAGCCCAGGAGTTTGAGGTTGCCATGAGCTGTGACACGACAGCACTCTACTGAGGGTAGATTTCCAGGACACTTTGGATTTTGGAGCTGTGGAGAAGAGATTGTGGTGTTGTAGATAGTTGAGGTTAGACACATTTGAATCATGCATGTCTATCTTCTTTTTTGGAATGCAAATTCTTTGAGGGCATGGATGAATACCTCAGTCGACATCCTCAAGTTCAGCATGTCTAAAGCAATGCTCTAGTATGGAGTGAAAGGTTCATGGTAATGCTGAGCTAGGAAATGAACCTGACATCTTCTACCCCACCTGCCTCTTCGGTTATCTTCTCCATCATCCAACCCGGGAGACTGAGCCACGTGCAACTACCACCCTCCCTTACCCTTCCATATCCAATAGATCTCCACCTCTTATTGATTTTACTTCCTAAAGATTTCTTGAATTTTGTCTGGATCCTTTCGTGGTTTGATTTCATCATCTCCTACTTGGATGATAGTAATAACTTCTGAATTGGTCTTTTTTTCTAGTTTTTTCCCTTTCTCATGCCTTTTCTCTATGAGCCTCACCAGTGTGATTGATTGATAGTGGAAATCTGAACATGTCATTCTGGTTTAAAATTTTTTCATGACTTCCTGTGGCTCGCAGGACCAAATCCAAGCTATATGGCACAGCGTAGATCTGGCTCAACTCCCTGCACACACGTTGCCGTTTCATGCTTTGTGTACTGTCGTGCTGGTGCCCCCCCCTGTTTAGGATAATCCATCCTATATTTCTTCACCTTCCAAACCCATCTCAAGTTTATCTCCTTATTAAGACTCCTATAGACTAGACAAGAGGGGTCGTCCATCATATCCTCTCTATTGATGTGCCTTTATCACTCAATTTATAATTTTGCTTAAAAATATCTTCTTTACAGCTATCTCCTAGCTAAAACTGCAAATTGTTTATGAGCCAAAACTGTGTCATACTCACCTTTGTAGACTTAGCACCTAGCACATGATTGGAACTTAATAGATGCTTCAGAAATGCTGAATGTAGGAAAGATTCAGACATGTCTAGACTCATCTGGCAAAGTGATGAGGTGGGTTTGTCAGAAGTTTGCATGGAGGCTGAGTAGACCCTGAGAGCAAAACTCAACGCATGTCAACTGATGGTGCTCAGATATAACTGGCCAAGTCCTGGCAAACCAGAAGGATTATTCTATGGGAGCCAATATGCAGGGGAAGCCGAGGAGCCTTCTGGGAGAAGGCATTCTGAGGCATGACCCTGACCTTGGGGAACAGACACTGGTTAGAAGAAAAGAGGAAAGAGGAAAGCCTGTTACTTACAGTCACCTATGGCTCAGTGCTAAGAGGGGCTCCCGAGAAGAAAAGGTGATTCTAAGTAAAAGGAGAAAGCTTTGCTTCAGCAAACACTGTATGTATTAGGACACATACAGCACTGCCACGGGAGGCCTGTTAACCATGTTCCATGAGGGACAAAGAGCCATTTTCAGCCTGCTGCACCTCATTCTCTAAGTGGCCTTACATGGCACCCAGAAGGCTCCAGGCACCGGTCATCGTGTGTGATGGATCCGTGACTGCCACCAGGAAGAAATACAGAGCTCAGCAGAAAAGCAGGTGAGACCACAGGACCTGGCAGAGAACCCCCAAGTACGTCAGACGACGGCCCCCATGGGCCTGCCAGCTCAGCAGAGCTACAGCGATATCAGTGAGCTGGACTTGCTCAGGGACAGATGTGACAAGCCCCTTGAGGTCACTTGGGGCAATTTTGGAGAAGGCTTTACACTTACTTGGTATGTATTGGAGGGGTGGAGCGAAAAGAGACATTTGGGTTATTATTTATTCTTAGTGAGATTGCCAATCTATGTTGATAGGCTGGAAGGCTGAAGACATTAGACCTAAAATGTAATTAATGTATGATTTTGTTCACTTCATATCCTGGCCACTGGCATCCCCCTCTGGCCTGGAAAGTGGATTGGTGACTGGGGAGGACACACCCTCCCGTGGTGGGTTGAATTGTGTCCCTCTAAAATTGATACGTTGAAGTCCTAACCTTGAGTGCCTCAGAATGTGACCTCAGGAAAAAAGGTCATTGCAGATGGGATTAGCTAGGCTTAGCTGAGGGCATACTAGAGTAGGGTGGGCTCATAATTCAGTTACAAGACCGGGGTCTTTGTAAAGGGGAAATTTGGATGCAGACATGCACAGGGAGAGCACCACGTGAGCATAAAGGCAGAGACAGGGATGATGCTTCTCCAAGCCCAAGAAGGCCAAATTCTTCAAGCAAAACAGCAGAAGCTGGGAGAGGAGACAGTGAATAGAATCTCCGTCACAGAAGGAGCCAACCCTGCCGACCCTTTGACCCTGTGCCCAGTTTGTGGCACTTTATCACGGTAGCCCTGGCACACTAATACACCTCCTCAGGGGTGGCAAAAACTAAGCTCTGGGGTTAAGACTCTTGCCCAGGGTGGCAGGGTCACAGCAGGAATTATGGGGCCAGCCTGCCTCCTCCGCAGAGGTGCTAGAGCGAGAGCTCAGCTGATCCCAGGTCTGCCTTTGCTGCCCTCACATATTATATGATAAACCCATTGCTGACAGCATGAAATCCTGAATCCTGGTTTTACCGTTCCCAATCTGGAGTCAGAGTCCAGGGGGTGTCCTTCAGGAGTGTGCAAGATGTTCTCTGTGTCAGAATTAGCCAAGAAGCTGTGGTTGCCTGTTTCCCAAAGCATGATTCCTGCTGCTGGTCCATCTGACAGGTACTTTTGCAAGAAAGGAAAGATGTGTTTCATACAAAGCTTTAAAACCTGGAGACCAGAAAGAGTTGTTCATCACTAACCCATGGAACCGTGCCTTTGGTAAAGCTGAGTAGAGCCCTGAATGGGTTGGAGACCCTTCCGAGAACCTGTCTCCCATGCAGAACAACTTATTTCAGCACTAAGTTAATTCCCAGTTATACTTCTTCTCCTTTGGATGCCTGGCGGCAGACTTGGTTTTGAGCTGTCAGTAGAAATTGTGACTTGTTGAGTGTGAGCCTGTGTGTGTGTGTGTGTGTGTGTGTGAGAGAGAGAGAGAGAGAGAGAGATGGATAGAATGGCTGACCGTGTACCTTGATGGCCATCCAAACAAAATAGCCAATATTGTCAGATTGCCTTGAAAAATATAGTGTCTCAAAATCATTGCCAGGGAGATTTTGAACTTTTATTAAGAAAAACAGGAAATGAGAGGATTGTAAAACTCAGGGAAGAAATCTGACATTTTGAGGCCAATGAATGACTCTGATGCACTAACAAGGACCATCCAGTATCCTGTGTTTTGGATTTAACAGAGATGAGGTAATATTCTCCTGAGATACCAGAGAATAACTCTAGTGGGCGGACCTGTAGCTCACATCTGACACAGTAAACCATCGCCCTCTGCTGGTCAGAGGCTTTCTGCAGCTAACTCTCACCCTTTCCACCAAGGTCATCTAATGGGGTGTGTCCAGGTGAGATATTTCTCTCCCATCTCCCAACTGTCTTTCTGTCTCCCCCTTTCCAAATTTCTTATGAGAGTGGGCCTTTGGTAAGACAGCGTAAACGAAAAGAGTTCTTATTAGGGTACTCATGGAAGTTATGAGGGGCTATCACCAGGGTTCTTTTTGGTGTAAGTGCCTCGATGTGAGGAATTGTTTCCTCTTAATGCAAAGACTTAAAGCCTCTTCCTGAAATAATGTCAAGTAAGAACTGGTGCTTGCTGCCCAGTGTCAAGTCGAGTAAGAGGAGATGCTCAGATCTCAGGGTGAGGACACTATGGTTCGCAGTGTCTCCCCAGGTGGAATAGGGCCGAGGGGAGGGACGGAGAGAGGGAAGTGAGCACAAGAACATTCCTGGCTCCCCATGGAAGGAGGACTTGTATGATCTGGGAGGCGACTCTTTGGAAAAATCAAGAAATGTTTTGTCCTATCCTCCTGATCTCTGATTAATCACTAGGAAGATTACGTTCTTTGGGGAAGGGGGAACAGAGACTGTCTGAATGGCCTTGCAGACATTGTGGGACATCAGTGAGGGCTCTTAAAGCCCTTCCATTGGAACTTGATGCCGTTTAAACATCTTTGGCTTGAACCAATTCTTTCATGTCGTAGAGCTACTTGTGTGGAGATGCTGTCTCCATAGAATTGTTTGTCTTTAGCACATTGCATCTGGACTATTAGCTTATCTAGAAATCAGGCTTTCTCTCACTGGTCTCCCTTACTCACTCAGGAAATAAAATTACCTGCACAGCGATGGAACAGAATAGTGGCTAAAAACATGGACTGGCTGGATTATAATTCCAGCTATGTCTCCTACTAGTCTATGACGCAGGTGAGCTACATAATCACACTTTACCTCAGTTCCTCATTCATAAAATGGGGCTGTAGGCTGGGTGTAGTGGCTTGTGCCTGCAATCCTAGCACTTTGAGAGGCCAAGATGAGAGGAATGTTTGAGGTCCAGAGTTTGAGTCCAGCCTGAGCAAGAGATGGACCCCGTCTCTACTAAAAATAGAAAATTAGCCAGGCATGCTGGTGGATGCCAGTATTCCTGACTACTACAGAGACTGAAGCAGAAGAACTGCTTGAACCTAGGAGTTTGAAGTTGCTGTGAGTAGGCTGATAACACAGCGTTCTACCCAGGGTGACAGAGTGAGACTCTGTCTCAAAAAAGGGTGGGGGGAGTTTATAAATGATACTTACCATATAAGTTATTTTGAAGAGTAAGTGAATTAATAAAATCCTTAGAATAGTTCCTAGGACATAGTAAGCACTCAGGGGTCACTGTATATCATCATTGTCATCATCATCATTACTCTAAGATGCCAAAATGTGTCCCCACTGACCACCATCCTACTTGGCTGTGATTGCAAGTGTTCTCGAGAGTGATGAGAGAAATGCCTTGGTGTTGATGGTGCACGTGTTCACCAGTGTCCAGCTCCCTTATATGGACATGGAAGACTCCTGCCTGGACATGGGCAGGGCTGTGTGAGGAGTTCCTATCAATGAAACGTGAGTGAATGTGATTTAGGTCATCATTTCTGGGATGTGACAGTTTAAAACCCGAACATGATTCTTTGGTTTCTTTTCCTGTGTCACAGCAACTAAGAAGGTCATATACTATAGGAGCTTCAGCTATAAGGTAGTAGGGCGTCATCGGCTGGCCAGGGTCCTTGAGTGACAGCGTGGGGCAGAGCCACACCGACTCTTATTTCATACGTAGCATGAAGAAAAAAGAAGCTTTTTGTAGTATAATATTAATGATATTCCAGAGTTGTTATTATAGCATAGCCAAGCCCAATGGTTCTCTGTCCAGTCTCGGGTAAGCACCTGAGAATATTTTCAAAATGCAAATTCTTAGGCTTCACCTCACACAGACTACATCAGAAACCGAGGGTAGAGATGGCAGTCTGGACTTTAACACCCTTTGAGGTAATTTTGTTCCAGCTCAAGTCTGAGAACAATTGCTCTAACCGATCTTGAACAAAACAGATAGCAATGGTGAGGTCTCCTCCCTCTGGCCACCAGGGTTTGGGTTGGGGATGATTCATTCTTCTGTACTCTTCATGGGTAGAGGTATTTAAGCGGCAACCACGTCAGATTGTTTAACGAATATGCCACAGCCCCAGGTATCTACCTAAGTCAACAAACCACTTGGAAATAAGTTGAAGTTGTTGCTCTAAGAAGGTGAGTGCTTTTTAGTTCTTCTCAGGTAAGTCTGAAACCATCAGTTTTCTCCCACCCGTCCTCACTCTTATAGCTCCTCTTTACAGCAGGGGAGAAAGTCTGGTGAACCCTGTTTCACCAAGGAGGAGAGCAAGGCTCCCAGGAGCAAGTTGTTTATGCACAACACGGAGACAGAGCTTTGCACGGCACACAGCCTGAGTGCAGTGTCTCACAGAAGCAATCAGTCAGCAAATGGTTTTAGAAAAATGAATATACAAAGACATCTGCTGGCCTGACATATTGCTTAAGTTTGTGAGCTGGTGCCCACAGCTCCAGTTTAGTCTGGTGCCCATTTCTGTGCCAGGATGGGTCCCTTTGGAACCAAGGTGGGGCCTCGGTGCCTAAGGGTAGACACAGGAGTGGCAAAGCAAAGGGATGAGTGGGGACAATTTGATCCAGTCCTTCCTGAGCCTTTCTGTCCCAGAGCAGAGCGAGCCCATGGCCAGCAGAGGGCAGTGTTGTCTTAGCAAACGCTTTGGTAACTAACCTGTAGAGGAGGAAGGCTCTAGCTCACCTAAGCTTTGGCAATATTGATGGAATTGACTGAGGCTAGAGGGTCTGGTCCTTTTGAAAAATGAAAACAGCAAAGAAGACGGACACTGATAAACATACCATTTATATAGGATATTTCCTGTATAATTCTTTTATTTTTTCTGCCTGAAAAAGTTCATAATAAAATGTTGGAAGGAAAAAGCAGCAGGAGCAGCACTAGCCTGTGCCTGCCTCAGCCCTGCTGCTGGGGAAGCTCGCCCAGCTGGTGCAGACCCACAGCACGGGGGCAGCAGCACCGGCCTTCTCCAAGCATGTCACTCGTGATGCTGGTCACGATCTCACTGCTCAGAGATGTGCCCCCACCCACTCCCCTCCTTACTTGCTCTCATTCCTCCCCTGCCTCTTCCTCTCCACACAATCCCCTCTATCCCCAAATCTAGGTGTGAGTCTCGGTGGGTGACTTATGGGTTGGCAGGGCCAGGTACTGGGCGCCAAGGGGGTAGGCATGAGAGACCCAACAGAGCCCATCCCTTAAGAGTTTGCAGTCTTGAAAGACCAATCCCCAGAAGCGGACCTTAGAGGAGAGAGGCAGAACACTCAGTCACAGACAGAGGCAGGTCCGACTCTCAGTTGCAAACCTTGGCAGAAGTCTCTGTAGTTCTTCAGGACTTTCTTGTCTTGAGCTTTCTAGAATGCACATCTTCCATGTCTCCAAACACCCTGCAAGGCTTTCCAAGTTAAAGCCTGTCCCTAAAACCAAGAGACAGGGGTGGATTTCTTGATTTGGCTGTGACAGGGCAGCTCAGCTTGTCTAAAAGTCTCAGACAGCCCTCCTCCTGGTGTTCCAGATCCATTTGTCTACCCGCCGGATCCATTCCAAGGCTATATGACCCAAGGGTGAACTGGATTCAGTCTGGCCTCCAGGGACTGCTCCAGCCAGCCACAGAGCTCAGTCTGGCTCCATGTCCCTGGGCACAAGGTTAGCCTTCTGAGATGGGGGTTGGGAAGGAGCCGGGGGTTGGGAAGGAGCCGTTTCCTTCTGCTTTGCTGCCAGAGGGAACCAGGAAGCCCCACCGGGAACTGGGTGTGGGGAGGTGAGAGGCACCATTAGCGTCCGGGGCTACACTGGCATTAGGAGATTAATGAGCCTTTTTGAACAACAAATGTAGCTTCAGCCAACTGTTGGCAATTAGTTAGAGCAAAGCCACGCTGTGCTCGGGATCTGTCAGCTGGGACCTCCAAAGGCGCAGAACAGCAGGAAGGAGGGGAGGAAGGAGAGTGGGAATCCCACCTTCCCCATCCCGGGCCAGCTGTGTGGGTCTGCAGTGACCCCAAGCTGAGCCTTCTCATGGCCATATCATCTGTTATCACTGCTGTCACTTTGAGACACGGGAGGCAACGAGGGGCCTTGACAGGGCCTCTTGCCACCATCCTGCCTCCCTCAGGACCACAGAGCTGTGTTTCTCCACGTTTAACCTGCAGGTGGCTCACCCAGGTTCTTTGCTCCCAGGTGATTGACAATTCTGCTGGTGCAGGGAGCTTCTGGAACCCCAAAGCCCACAGCAGAGATAGGGAGAGAGAGAGAGAACAAGAGCGGGGAGAAGACACACTTCGGAGCCCAGAGCCAGAGCACATTTATTTCATCATGTTGAGATCTCAGTGTTTGTAACTCACTTGTAATTTATTTCTTCATTCAACAGTGTCTGCTCTGGGCCAGGCAGCTGGATTCACACGTATCAGTAGAGACCGTTTTGTAGAAATAGTGTGGAGTAGCCATAGAGATTCCCTTGAGGTGGGAGGAGAGCCTGGGGGAGCAGAGAGGGCACAGGACGGGGCCCCCAGGGTGGGGTCTGCACACTGGAGCCCGCTGTTCTTCCATTCCGGGAAGGCCCTTCCAAAGACACAACCAGTCCTCAGCCAGGCAGGCAGGGGGTAGAGCCAAGTAATGCTCACATCATCATCTCTTTAAGGAAGAAAATGCATCTTAAAAGCAGTGGGAGCTAATTTGCTCTTCTCTCATCAATCACCCAGTACAGAAAACAAAAACACACTCCAGCAAGCCCAGAATGGCTGTGAGGAGACTCCAGGCAGGCAGGCAGGCAGGGGACTCTGGAGAGGGGATGTTTTTCTCTTCATGGGTTTAATAAAATGAATCTTAAGGACACATGGCCTATGCGTGACTGTGTCTGCGTGTGTGTGTGAAGGAGTATTTCGGGGCCCATGTTTAACATGGTGCCAGCCTTCTCCTGGCTTCCAAGTAGTCTTGACCCCTGTCCCGCTTCTTTTTTGATCCCTGTGTGGGTAGTGGGGAATATATCAACTGGGAATTCTTTATACTTCTGCTTTGAGAAAAGGAACAACACCCAGATACCACTGTGGAAACAAGAGTTTAGATTAACCCCTCTCTTTCTTGTTTTGCAGTTTTTGGCCAGGGTTGGGTTTGAACCCTCCACCTCCGGTATATGGGACCAGCGCCCTACCCCTTTGAGCCACGGGCGCCGCCCCCTCTCTCTGTCTTTCAACTCATCAGTAGTGAGGTTCTGCTCCTACTGAGCTTCAGTTTCCTGTCTGTAGAATGGGGGAGTCTCCCTCTTCCTTCTCTGTCCCACACTGCTGGAGTGAGGAAAAGTGGCAGCGTTACCAACACTGGGGACTTAGAGACCTCAGAGGACCCGGGCACTCTGGCTGTGTCCATCTGGGCCTGGGGGTTGGGTGGGAACTCTGACCTCGTCTTCCCCGGTGGCTGTGGGAGAAGTGCTCCCCCCAGGAGTCCTGCGTGGCAGGCTCTGTCTCACGCTGCTCCTTCCTCGCTGCTCGGAGATGCACCCCGGCCAGTGCCCTTCCTCACTTTCTTTCTTTCCCTCTCTGTCTCGTCTTCCTCTTTCTCGCCTTCTCTCTTATCCTCTTCCTTCTACTCCTGTATCCATCGTGACCATATTTTCCAAATTAAAAGTTGGGACATAGCCTGAAAATGGGCTTGAGTATTTGGAATACGGGTGTTCATGGCACCCTGGGATGCACGGCCACTCTAAACCCCCGCCCCATGCACTTGCTCCCCTGCCCTGCATCTGCCCTGGGCCATAGCTCCGTGGCCAGAAGACAATCAGTTGGGGTCAATTCGATGCCAAATATCCAGATGTTTAGAAATGTCCAGATGGTGGATTTCGTATTTGCAGTTCTGTTTATTCTGGATGCCCTGTGGACACAATTCAGTAGAAACAAATAGATGAATAAATAAAGCAAACCTCCACAACCCAAGCGGGGAATTGTTTAGCCTCTTGTATTCAAACAAGTGATAGATTGGTTTCCTTTCTTTGTGCTGGCATTATTTTGGCAGTGTGCTGTGTGGACATCACATAAGCCATCTCTGACTGCACTGAGGATCCTCCTGGGAAAAGACTCTTCCAGGGAAAGAACACCCTGGCCTGGTTTTCTGGCACTGTAAGGTCTGTGTAATCTAAGTGGAGCCCAAGGTCCAAATTCCTATCATGTCATCCCTCCATCCATCCATACGCATCCATCTACCTACCCAGCTATCCATCTGCTTTTTCCTTCCTTCCCTCCTCCCTTCCTCCTTTTACCCCTCCCCATTTACCTCCTTTCCTTCCTTCTTCCCATCCTCCGTCCTTCCAAATGTACCCACATGTCTCCTGCACGCCCTGCACTGCAGTGAATACTCACTGTTGCCTGCCAGGACTCCCTCTTCACTGGGGAGAGAGATGTGCACCCAACAGCTCTTCCTAGCTTTATGTTCCCCCAATCCCCAGAGTTGGGGTGTTGTCTTCTGGAGTCTACAGAATCCTAGAGAGGACTATTCCTTTGCGGTAGGCTGCTCTCCTCCCCAACACATAAAAAGAGATATATACATACAAATTTGAATGGTGTCCTTTTCTCCCTGTCTCTCTAGAACACTTACTTGATGTCTCTCTGCAGCAGCACACCCCAGACAAGGGGGAGGACGTTTCCTCCCTCCGAATATCCTCCCCTCACATCCCCAGCCCGGGCAGGAGCAGATGGACAGGGAGGCAGAGCCGCCTGTTTGTTTCAGTTCTCACTGGGGTCTGGCCTGGTGGTCGAGGGTGACCAAGAGGAGAGAAGCCTCATGGCTTCTGCAGCTTCATTAAACATATTTACAAAGTCCAGGCCTGGTTGACTAGTGAGACACAGTGAGACAGAGGATGGTGTTGCATTATAAGATTAATAAACCAATTAAATAAAGACTGCAGCAGCCTGGTGGCCCCACTGGGGCCGGAGGCAAGTTTGACAGCTGCTCTTTTCTGATGATTGCCACAAATTTCAGGAGTAAAGACAGCCTGGGCTTCTCCCATTCCAGGAGCGAATACCCCAGGCTGTTGTCCTAGCTAATCACTCAGACTGCTAGTCAAGTTGTTTCCTAAGCCTGTAGGTTGGATGTCATGTTTAGCCAACTGGGAAAAAAAGAGCTATTTCCTCTGCTCTAATCTTTAAAAAAAAAAAAAAAGCAGCACTTATTTGTGAGACTACTTACTTTTCCCTGGGATGCACATTGCTGGGAGGAGTGGTATGGGGGAAGGGGATTCAGGGAACCCCAGCAGGCAATGGGCAAAGGCCACCTCCTGCTGAATGACAGTCTTCTGGTGTCTCTGTCCCCTTCTGTCAGCCTCAGCACGCTCCTCCACAGTTCTGGCTCTCTCAGAATCAAATCACTGTTTGGATTTTTGCACGTTACATTGTGTTTAAAAGACTTGCCCCTCCCCCCCAATTGCCTGAGATATTAGTGGTCAAAACAAGTCCTTATGCACCTTCCAGTGAAGAACCTGCCTTTGGGAAGGAACAAAACAAGCCCCCCTACTCAGATAGTGGCAGCGAGGGGTGAGACCCACAGGCCTCTCTAGTCTCAAGATCACCTGTGGGCATATTTTCCCGAGTCCTGCATATACCTTTCCTGTTAGCTCCTGGGCCACGGTCCAAAGGCTCCTGCTCAAATCCTCATGAGTGAGACAGTGGACGGACAGGTCCCTATGCAAAGGGTGTGTCAGTTAGGAGCCCTCGCTGTCAGCAATATCCAAAAGCATTAAAGACTGTGTCAGGGCTTCTTATCCCATGTGGCTGTGCCAGCTGTGGGCGCAGGAGCCTGGCATTGCAGCAGCTCCTGGGCTTGGTGTTCACAGCTGTCAGACTGCTCTGATCAGGAGCCTGGAGGGACGGAAGGGACTGGCCAAGTTCCAGGGATTTTAGCTGCTTCATTTGCAAACAAAAAGAAAATAAAGATGGGGGGTAGCGATGTAGTAAAATCGATTCTGCTCCCTTTATGAGGCTGGCAGAGAAGCAAGGGGAATAATGTACATTGTGAGTTCCAGATAAACGTGAATATGTATAGTTATCAGGCAGGGCTTTCATTCCTCTCTGGAGCAAAACAGGGAATGAATGGATCGGACTGACCTGGGACTCAGCAATTGTGATCTTGGCAACTTGGTGAAACTCTGAGCGTCATTTAAAAAGGGAATGACAGTGCTTGCGGTCGAAAATGTAGTCCTTGGCATCGAGATCATCTTTGTCACTTCCTAGTTGCTTAACCTTGGAAGATTTATTTAAGCCTCATTTTTCTCGTCTGCAAAATGAGGATGATAACAATTCCTACCTCACAGGATTAGTTAAAAATTGACGAAGATCATTTATGCTCAGTCCCCAACTCAGTGCCTGGTACGTAGTGAATGCTTAGTGCTAGCATATATAACCATATAGGATAATAATTAAGATTCTTTAGCTAATAACTGAGATTATACACAAAGCATCCTGTGTAGTATCTAACACATGGCAGATGTCCCGTAAATGAAGGTCTTTACCCCTTTGCCTTCCTAAATGAACAAACCAGCTTTTGGAAACTTTGGTCCAGGGAGACATTGCTTTTTCTAAGTGGAAGAATGTAAGGAACAATCTAAAAAGGATGTGGGTCGGAAAAACCACTCCACAGGCAGCAAGGGGTGGCGTCGGCTGTGAGGACCCCTCCTGCTCCCAGCCTCAGAGGCGTTCCCCCTTAGTTATGTTCCTACCCTCTGAGAGGACCCTGAAAATGTACATATCTCCTCAAACATCTTTAAGGTACCATCTATGGTTTTCTCCCTGAGTTGGAATCATCCCAGAGGATATAATTTCAGGGTATTATAAATATTGACGCTTTAAAATGAAACCATTATCCCTTGCTAAGTGTAGTCAATGGAATGCAAATAACCATAGTTACTTGGTCTCTACCATTGTCAACTTAAAAACCATGTGAATAAGCTATTCCTTTAACATTGGGAAATTTTCTTTCATTCTCTAACCTTATTAAACTCATTTTTCTATTCTATCCCCCACAGAATTCTACCCAAATGTAGTATGTTTTTGTGTTTGATAGTCTTTTTAAGTAGCAGCTCATAATGTGATGTACCCTTGTGTTGTATGTGATCAGAAATTTTCATGTGAATGTATTTCCATAAGGTTCTAAAGGTTAAAAATACTTCTTGAAGGAGTGATCATTGTAATTCTTACAGTATACAAATGACCAAACTAACACAAGTAGATAACAGATAATTAGATAATAAATATTGCTGGAGTAAGACAGAATACAGCATTGATTCTATTCTTCATTGAAAATTTGGTTTGTTTTTATAGATGTGAGCCCTGATAAATCTTGCTTACATGAATAGGTTAGTGGGATGAAGAGATGTTTTATGATGATCACTTCATAATAATTTGAACACATTTTTGGGTTCAGGTGCCCCAAATCACCCAGTGATCCATTGAACATTATTTTTTCCTTCAATCTCATTGAAGGAGGAAAAGACATCTTATGGGATATCTTAAACATAATTAGAACCATTCACTTTCTAAATTTCTGTTATTATCCAAAAAGTCTTTTTCCAAATTTATTCTATGACTATTAATTATAATCTATTTTTTTCCACTTAGAGTCATCTTGTCTTATCCCATTTATTAAGAAAGGGTTTGGAAATTAAAATATTGTAAGTTTCAATGTACCTTCTCCGATGTAATTTAAAGCAATAAGATGCACTTATTTTATTACATGCTTTAAGTATCTTTGTCAAACCCGTATAGCTCAGATTTAGCTCTTTCAATTTATGGAAAATGTCTTGTGCATAATCTGTTCAGCAAAGCTAGTCTTCCTTGTCAAACCGCTCTGCAAATCAGACTCACTTTCTGTAAGAGGAAGTCTGGCTTACATTTTCAATTCAAATCAACGTTATATGTTTTGAGAAATGTAAAAACCACTGTAAGAAGGATTACTTCTAATCTTGTCGAAAAGATTACTAAAAGCAGTTAAGATTGAAATCATGAAGGATATAATATACTGAATTTCTGTTATGATGAACTATGAAAACAAGAATAAATCTATATGCTGTTTCTCATTACTTTGCTACAATTAGATATTATGTGCACCCCAAACTGTAAGTTATTTATAAGACAATAGACATAATAAAAGTGTAGCTTTTTTTTTTCTTTTTAGTAAACGTGTATGCATGTGTGCAGTAAACTTTAGAGTTCACTTTGGAAATAAATGAGAATCTTGTGTCGGACGCTGAAATAACTCCTTTAATTTCATTAGACATTGATATAAACTCTCCAACTAATTTAATGGAAGAGGAAGGTATATATTACTAAAAATAAATTGGCCCAGGAGCTAGCATTTAATTTTATTTTTTGATTAATTGGACGTGTAGGAAGAACACATTTTAAATATTTTATAAGATGAAATAGTCTCAGGATTGATTGTAATTGGAATATGTATCTCATTATATCACTTGATAAAAAAGATTTTAACTACCAGCTGGATAATGCACACTGCATTCAAAAGAAATCACATCAAATTTTTATCTAAGGGTTTTATCCAGCACAACTTACCAATTCAGTAAGCCCTGAAAATGTTTCATTTGTGTTTAAAAGAATCAAGTTTAGAAATCTGTGCTAGCTGTTGGAAAGTTCTTCCTTCCCTCCTTCCCTCTTTCTTTCTGTTTCTCTCTTCTTTCTTTTTTTTTCCACATCCTAGAATTGGTATTGAGAATAGTTGAAAAGAGTTCCTTATGTTTAATGTGTGTGTGTGTTGGGTGGGTGGGGAAGCCATTTTTAGCCTTCATTATTCCTTACACCATTGTATTATTATTGTTATTATTGTTTTTGTTCTCCTCAAACCCTGCCAAAAGCAATGTATACTTTGACAGCCCTTGAGGAATGCAGAGAAGAGGTCTCACCCCACACTACCAGCACTCTCACTGCCTAGGCGCCATAAAACATCTGATTGAGGACCACTTCTGCCAGGGCCAGTTCATACAGCTGTGGTTTGCTCTTAATGGAAAGCTGTGTCATATACAGCAGGGAAGAACTGGAAGCCCTGTGATGGGCTTATCGTGTCATTAACAAGAAGACTCACCCCCAAATAATGTTCTTAATTGTCCTTTCTGTTGGTGCCTTGAAGGATTTTACACACTGGAGAGTACGGCATAGTAAGGTTAGGAAGGGGTGAGGGAAGCCCCTTTCTTTTGTAAAGGGGGGGACCAGCAGCTAAGAAGGGGAGGAGAGAAAAGGGAACTGACAGGACAGCAGGAAATGATCATGTGGGCCTTTGAGCACCTGCAATGGATCAAAATAGCTGCATCTGCCCACCCGGAGGAAGTCCTCAGGGATGGAGTGTCTTTCTCCACCACCGGCTCACATAAACCAGACACTCCCAATACACTTTCACTCTTCAAACCCTCCTGCACTCACACACGTGCACTCACAGGCTCACTGCATACTCACCCTCACACATCTGCACACTTGTGCACCTTCACACTCACACAATGAAACACACCTACATTCACACACACTTAGGCCCCCTTACGCTCACACTGGCACACACCTACACTCACACACATTTCAGAGGTTGGCGGAAGGCTCAGAGAGGTCTTTTATTTGTTCCAGGTCACACAGCACAGCTGTGTATCCCAGTTTTAAGACCAATGCTCTAGGACATTGTCTATACCTCCCTTCAGGCAAGACAAAAGTCTTGTTTTCCTTTTAGGAGACTGGGCGTGCTCAGACTTTGTGTTGAGATCCTTGCCCTTCCTTTTCTTGGGTGATAAGGCAGCAGGGCCAGGCATGTCCTTGTGGATCTTGGAGTTGCCCACAGCTGCATCAGCAGAGCACTGCCTGTCTTGGAGTAGAGTGTTGTTCCCTGAGGCACTACAGCCAGGGAGACCTGTCCTAATAGCTGACAAGCCCAGAAATGTACTTACCTGATGGTCAGGCCCGACATCAGTCCCTGGCCAGTGGCATACAGGGATCATTCTTAATATGCCCAAGACACACTAGTGCACCTTAGGTCCAGCTTATCCAGAGGAAGGCAGCATGACTGGCCAAACAGTCACCTTGAGATATAGTTCCAGGCTTGTCTCTGTTGTGCTGTGTGACCTGGAGCAAATAAAGACCTCCTGGGCCCCCACAACCTCTGCAGAATGTGTGAGGAGTGCAAGCATGTATGGACACGTATGTGTGTATGTATATGTATGCAGGCACCTGAGTGTGTGGACGTGTGTAGAGTGAGCCTGTTTCAGTGCACGTGAGGCTGTGTGAGAATCTGAGATTGTGTACGTGATGCTAGTATGTGAGTGTGTAAGTGAGTGTGAGAGTGTAAATGTGAAGGTACGTGAGGCTCCGAGAGTGTGCGGTGAGTGTGAGTGTGTGCACATATGGAGACGGTGGAGGAAGGGTGAAGCAAAAGGAATCTTTAAAGGAATGTCTATGTTTTCAACAGATACTGATTTGATACATATGATATGTGTTCACTGCTGGCCTCGGTGGTGCTGGAGTTTAATGACAAACAAGACAAACAGTCCTTGCCCTCATGGAGTTGTGATCTGGAATTCAGATAAGAATATATCCTCCTGAAATTCACTTTGAGAGTTTTAAGAGGGGCTATTAGGGAGTGTTGTGTCCCGTACATGTCCCCTCCACATTCATATGTTGTAGCCTTAACCCCCAAGGTTGTGTATTAGGATTCATTCATGAAGGTGGAGCCCTCCTGAATGAGATTAGTGCCCTCGGAAGGCACTAATAAGAGGCCTGAGGGAATCCGTTGGCCCTTCCACTGTATGAGGATACAATGAGAAGTTGGCAATCACCAACTTGCCAACTCACCAGAACCTGACCATGCTGGTACCTGATCTCAGACTTACAGTTTCTAGGACAGTGAGCAAGAAATTTCTATTGCTCATGAACCACCAGTCTGTAGCAATTTGTTATAGTGTCCCAAGTGGAGTAAGAGAGGGAGCTCTGGGCGCACAGACAGGATCAGCTGGACAGACAGGGGTGGGTTTGGCCTGGGGTGAGAGCCAGTGGGGAGGTGCAGCGTGCTCTGGCCCTGTGCTGCCCACTGTGGTAGCCACTAGCCACGTGGCAAGTCATTATCAAGATGTGCTATGTATATGTGGGTCATTGTGAAAGTTTTGAGATATACAAAAATCAAGAAACGCAAAATCTGTGCAGCTGGAACCAAATGAAGCCTTCCCAGCAACACCAATAAGCCAAACAAGTTGAAACTCACATATGTGAGTCCTAAGGACACTATTGATGGTTTTGCTTGGAAGTGAAATAATGGACTAGAACACAGTCTGTCTCAAAACTTTCATCCTGACCCACATAAAATACACACCAGATTTTGAAGACTTGGTATGAAAAAGAGTACAAACTCTCTCAATAATTTTTATATTGATTACATATTAGAGTGATAACATTTTGGATGGATTGCATTATGAAACATTATCATTCATGACAACTTCACCCCATTCTTTCACTGTGGCTATTAGGAAACTTAAGATCACACGTGTGGCCCACGCCCAATTTTCTATTGGCCAGCACTGCTCTAGGTAACAAGAACAGTCTTGTTGACTAGTTTGATGGGGAGTGCGATGGGGTTTGTGGAGCTGGAAGGGATTTTGAATTGCTGAGCTAGAGTTTGGGGGAGGACTGGTGAGAGTTGAGACTGGAGGGGTCATGGGGCAGCATCACAAAGGGCCCCAGAGACCCCTTCAGAGCAGCCTGACTGTATCCTGGGGGCAGCGGCAAGGATGTCAAGCAGCAATGTGATATGATGGGATTGGTGTGCTTCGGAAATCCTAGCTGGCTCCTTCAGGGAAAACGGAGTAAGAAGCGAGGGCAAAACTGAACTCAGGAAGACCAGGTGTCAGCTCTAGCTGGGTCCCAGGGAGAGAAGACGGCGGCCAGGGATTGGGTGTTCTCAGTGTGGATTCAGGGAAGGGAACTATCAATCTGAGCTTTATTAACAGACAGCAAGGAACCCTCCAAGAATACTCATGGAATTCTCAAACCATAGATGAATAGCACAGGAAGGGAGCTTAGAAGTTATTTGAGCATTCTTCCTTAGGGACGGGGCCACTTCATCCCAAACCAGAAGAGCTATACAATAGGCAGGTGCTTTTCTTCTTGGGCTGGAAAAAGGAGATTTTCTTCCCAACAGAAGCTTGTCAAAGCAGTGGCATCGTGAGTGTACCCGGAATGCAGACCACAAAGCCCGTCCAGCCTGTTCTGCATGTCATCTATAACAGGTGGCTCTGCAGGCTGCTGTCCCACTGAAAATTTGGACAAGTGGTTTTAGTGTCTCTTTCTGCAGAAGCCAGAGCTTTGGCAGATGCTTGGGAAATGGTAGGGTGCCTGTCAAGGGTGGCTCTTTGGGGGTGCTCACTTTTCCACTCATAGTACGACAGCCTTTGGCATTTGATGTACCTGACTTAAAATATCAGATGGTACTTGCCAGGTATTTTTACAACAGTCTCTCAACTGCTTGCCCCATTGAGGATGATTTTCACTGGCCTCAACCTCTGATTCTTTATTTGTGAGCTAAATCTAATTACAGTAGAACCTCTATAGCTGACAGGCTCCCTACATCTACCTCCTGAAGTTGACCTAAAGTTCATAGATCAGACATGCACCACATGTACATGTCAGTACAGTGGGCCTAGTTCCTTATGTTAACCACCTCTGTGTGTGGACCAGCTTGTCACAGTCCCTTGGGTGGTCAACTTACAAAGGTTTTACTGTACTTTACTCCCTGCCTTAAAATCTTCCAAGATGGGGCGGTGCCTGTGGCTCAAAGTAGTAGGGTGCCGACACCATATGCTGGAGGTGGCAGGTTCAAATCTAGCCTCAGCTAAAAACTGCAAAAAAAAAAAAAAAAAAAACTTCCAAGATGTCCCATGGACCCTAGTCCAGATCCCAGCACTCCTTGACAGGGTATTCACACTCCCTATAATCTGGTCCTCTTCCTCTGTGACCTCACGTCCCATCATTCTTTCCAAGTCTCTAACCCTCTAATGATGCTCAGGTGCCTGAGAGCCTCAGAACACACCACACCTTGACTCCTGGTATTTCCTACTGGCTGTCAGATTTCTACTTTCTTTCCCTTGAGGTAGGCACATTTTCCAAGGCCCAGGTAAAATTACAACAGGTTGAACATCCCTAATTTCAAAATCTAAAATCTCAAAAGGCTCCAAAATCTGAATCTTGAGCATCAAAAATTGCATACTTGACCTCATGTGACAGCCAAAGCATAGTTAAAACTTTGTTTCATGCACAGAGGTATTAAAAATATCATATAAATTATCCTCAGGATGTGTGCATGAGCCACACGTGAAACATACATGAATTTTATGTCTAGACTTGGGTTCTATCCCCAAGGTCTCTCATTATATATATGCCAATATTCCAAAATTTGTGAGAAATTCTTCAGGGAGAAGGAAAACCAGAAATTCAGATCTGCATAAAGAAAAGATGAGCACCCCAGAAAGA
>CAUYQV010043181.1:0-12471 GCA_963574575.1 Galagoides demidoff | reverse complement strand
TTAGCACCAGCCCTCAGGGAAATATAGCTGAGACAAAGGCAGCAGGTGGGCAGAGGCTGGAATTGACACCTGAGTGTAAACTCTAATTGCTTGCTGCCCAGAGTTGAGTTCCTCATCAACTCTAGCAACCTCTGACTTACAGAGGAACTCAGCCGGGACAGAAGGTGACAGGCTGGGCTCGGCACCTGGTGGTCCCAGCTGCTTGGGAGGCGGAGGCAGGAGACTCGCTTGAGCCCAGGAGTTGGAGGTTGCTATGAGCTGTGATGCCATGGCACTCTACCCAGGGGGATAGCTTGAGGCTCCGTCTCAAAAAAAAAAAAAAAAAAAAGTGTTCTGGAAATGGATGGTAGGAATGGTTGCACAACAATAAGAGTGTAAATACCACTTAACATTGTACTTAAAAATGGTTCAATATAATAAGGGTTATGTGTATTTTATTACAATGAAAATATTAAGTAAAAAGTTAATGTCACAGTTATACCAGATATTTAAAGAAGAAATAATACCAATTCTACATAAACTTTCCCAGAAAACTGAAAAAGAGGAAATATTTTCCCACTCATTCTATGAACTCACTGTTATTTGATACCAAACCTGACAGAGACATTACAAGAGACTGCAGACAAGTTATCCCTCATGAACACAGACACAATAATTCTAACCAAAATTTTAGCAACTTGAGCTGAACAAACAGCTTGTAAGAGGCATACATCACAACCTAGGGTATCCCAGAAGATAGCTTGATTTAGCACTTCAAAATAATATAATTCACCAGATTAACAAACTTAAAAAATGATCATTACAACATATGCAGAAAAGCCATCTGACAAAATCCAGCAACATACATTACTGATTAAAAATGCGGAACAAAGAATAAAAGGAAACTTTTCTGAATCTGACAAAAGACATCTATAACAGTTGTACAGCTAACATCACAGTACTGAAATCTTTCCCCCAAGATGGTAAACAAGAAAAAGATGTCTGCCCTCGCTGCTGCTATCCAACACTGTACCACAAACTCCAGCCACTATTAAAAGGACAGAAATGGCAACCAGAGTGGAGTGGAGGGAGTTGGAGCTGTCTTCACAGATGACAAGAACATGTATGTAGAAAATCCTATGAAGTCTTAAAAGGCCATTAGAAATAATAGGGAAGATTAGCAAGATCAATATGCAGAAATCAGGTATATTTCTATATATGAGCAACAAAAATGACAGAAATTGACTTTGTTTGAGACAGAGCTTCAAGCTGTCACCCTGGGTAGAGTGCTCTGGCATCACAGCTCACAGCAACCTCCAATTCCAGGGCTCAAGCGAGTCTCCTGCCTCCACCTCCCAAGTAGCTGGGATTACAGGCGCCTGCCACAGTGCCTGGCTATTTTTTGGTTGCAGCCAACATTGTTTGGCGGGCCCAGGCTGGATTCAAACCCGCCAACTCAGGTATATGTGGCTGGCACCTTAGCTGCTTGAGCCACAGGCACCAAGCCTTTGTTTTTTTGAGACAGAGTCTTACTATTGGTAGAGTGTTGTGGCATCGTAGCTCACAGCAACCTCAAACTCTTGGGCTTAAGCGAGTCTCCTGCCTCAGCCTCCCAAGTAGCTGGGACTACAGGTGCCCGCCACATCGCCTGGCTATTTTTTGTTGCAGTTGCCATTGTTGTTTAGCTGTACTGGGCTGTGTTCAAACTCACCACCCTCGGTGTATGTGGCTGATGCCTTCACCACTGTGCTGCGGGTGCTGAGCCAGAAACTGATGTTTTAAAATACCACAAAAGTATGACACATTTATAGTAAATCTGACAAAAGATAGGCAAGATCTGTAACTGCAGATCCAGATTTCCCCTCTTTATCTCTGTGTCCTGACCAAAATCACAGGGTACCTTGAACACCCTGACCAGTGAGCTGCAGGTTTTTTTCAGCAGGCTTGAACCCAAACCAGGACCTTGAACCTTCATTCTCACCTTCTGATAAGGGTATGTAGGTTGTTTCCCAAAACAGTAAGAAACAGGCCCTGGCCTCATGTGACACACCTGTTGAAAATCACTGCCCCTAGAGAAATTTTAAAAGACCCAAGTAAATGGAGAGAAATACCATGTTTATGGATCAGAAGATTCAATATTGTTAAAATACTAAAGCTTCTGAAATTAATCTGTAAATCAACGTCATCACAACTGACTGACCAACTGATTATAGAAATCATAGGGAAATGCAAAGGATATAAAAAGTCAGACCAACCTTGAAAAGGAAGAATAGTCTATGGCCTAAATGTCCCTGACCTTATCTGAAAGGCAAAAATAATGTTGGAGACTTCCCCTACCTGACCTCAGGACTTCTGAGCCCTTGTAATCAACACAGTGTGATAATGGTATTAAAGGCAAGTGGATCCATGGACAGAATAGAGTCCTGAATCAGATCCTCACCTATACAAGTCAATTTTTTAAAAACCTACTTTATTGAGATATAAAATGTCATAAAGTGACCCATCTCCAGCATATGGTTTTATGAATTTTGACAATTGTAGCGATCACAATGCTCATATTCTACAAATTTCAAAGGATAGGAAGTTGTGAGGGGGTTATAAGTCTGAAAGCAAACAGGAAGAATAAAAACTGTGTTTAGAGTGAAAAACAACCACACTGAAAGTGGGGACCGGAGAACTGATTCCAAGGATTTATTAGTATATTTGATGATACCTCCAGTCATGAGCAGGGGAGTAAAGAACCACAAACAAATTACAACCTCTACAGCAAATTTGTTTTTGCAATCATGTGGCAAAGCATTTCTTAAACTATTTAATGTGTACCTTATTACTGAACAAGTATGTGTACGTGTACTTTTGAGACAGAGTCTTGATCTGTCACCCAGGCTAGACTATAGTGGCCTCAGCCCAGCTCACAGCAACCTCCAACTCCTGGGCTCAAGCCATCCTCCTGCCTCAGCCTCCTGAGTAGATGAGACTACAGACACCACAATTCCTGGCTTATTTTCCTATGGTTAGTAGAGATGGGGTCTCACTCTGGCTCAGGCTGGACTTAAACTCCTGGCCTCAGAGTGATCCTCCCGCCTAGGCCTCCCAGAGTGCTAGAATTACAGGCATTAACCACTGCACCCAGCCAGTAAACACACAGATACCGTTGGGATCCAGAGTTCTCACTGTGGAAGACTGGACATATAGATGTGGAATAAAGGGAGCCAAAAAGAACGCTGTGGAGATGGGATGGAGTTGTGCTGTAGGTGTGGCTCTGTGCCCATGCACTCTGTCCCCAGAAAGGGCCTAAAAGCACAGACACTCCCAATAGCAGTAAGCACACCTAGTGCCTAGATCTTGGCCTCTAAAACCAGTCCTCCCCAAAAGGAGCCAAAACCCTTCAGAGAAACAGCTGGTTCCAGAGGCTCAAGAGGACATCTTGTTGCACCTAGAAGAAAATGATCCAAGAAGAGGGCAAACTGCAAGAACAGAGCAGCCGGACAGGGTTTCTACTAGGTAGGTCTTGTACAAGTTGAACATCAAGGATCAGGCAGAGTGGCTCATGCCTGCATTCCCAGCACTCTGGGAGACCGCGGGGGGTGGATTGCCTAAGCTCATGAGTTCAACTGAGCTCATGAGTGAGCAAGAGTGAGCAACCAACCTTAGCAAGAGACCCCATCTCTAAAAATAGCCAGGCATTATGGTGGGTACCTGTAGTCCTAGCTACTTGAGTAGGGAGGCTTGAGACAAGAGGATTGCTTGAGCCCAGGAGTTTGAGGCTGCTGTGAGCTACAATGCCATGCACTCTACCCAGGGCAACACAGTGAGACTGTGTGTCAAAAAAAAAAAAAAAGGGAACGACTCACACTCTACTGAAGCAGCCATCCACAGGAAGGTAAGAATAGAGAATATGTGAATTTGGGTGGGTAACACCACTGACGAGGCAACGGGGAAGGAAGCAGTCACTCTGACAGGGTGCTGAATGCTGGCTGCCGGATATGGACTCCATGCTGGCATCGCAGTCTGTCCACTACCACGAAGGCCAGTCTCAGCAAGACCAGTCAGGCAGTGCCACATTCAGGAGATCTGAAGGAGGAGATTCTCCTAGTTGGAGGGGTCGGTGCACAAATGTATATCAGTTGCCAAGGGAAAAGCAGCAGCACTGGGTCGAGGAGGCAACCCTCAGGCATAGAGGAATAGAAGCAACCTATTCTCAAAAAGCTCAGATAGAGTCTTGCTCTGTTACCCAGGCTGGAGGGCAGTGGCCGTTCACAAATGCAATCACAGCTCACAGCAGCCTTGAACTCCTGGCTCAAGTAATTCCCCCGCATCAGTCTCCTGAGTAGACTGGGACGATAGGCACATACCTCTATACCCACCAAAAGCCTATCTTTGAGCGTGTGTGTGTGCACTCACGTACAGAGATACCCGTCCTCTGCTGTCTCTAGTGCTTAGCAGTGCTACACATTCTTTAGGTGCTTTACCAATGCGTGTCCAGTAAAGTGTGACAGCACCAAACTGTCCCTTAACAATAGCACCTGGGTAAAGGCAATCTCTGGAAGTAATTATAGCTCATAAGACTATGCAAAAGAAAACATGTACAAGATTTTATTTTCATTTTTTTTTTGAGGTTCTAGTTGACATTTTATTGACTTAATTTTTTTCTTCATTCCTTTCTGAATACGTTCATCTATAATTTACCCTGAGATGGAGATACATGCCCACATCCAGAGCTGCCTGAGAACCTGGGACTGTGCTTGAACACAGACACACAGGGAGAGGCCTCTGCTCTCAGTCCCCACAGGCGCGAGGGCCTGACATCAGGGGGCCTCCCTCTAACCTACCTTCTGTGAATACAGAAGTCGCAGTGGCAGTGGGTGGGTGGGGGGCACTGTCCGCAGTGCTGAGGCCCCAATTTACAGGTAGGCTCTGTGAGAGCAGGTGCTGCCTCAGGCACACTACGAGCCGGCAGGCATCAGGGGTGTTGTGCTGCCAAAACGTGGCTCCACATGGGAGGAAAGACGTGGCAAGGGCCACCACGTATCCAGGGTATCCCAGGCTGACCCACTGGCCCCTGATGATTATGAATGATGCCCAGTCTGGATGATAAATTATCTTGTCACCCAGCCTGGCAACATGCAGGAAGTTTGAGCAGGACACTGTCACCTGGGCCCTCACTCGCTGCCACTGCGAGCCTGGTGTGGCTGTGCATGGGGGCCCAGTCCTGCCCTGTCAGGGGCATGTTTGTGGTTCTCCTCTTTGTTCTTCGTACTGTCCTAGTTGAGAATTGGCAGAGGCAGGTTCTTGGAGGGATTCTGGTTGCTGGAGGTCTGTCCCAGTTCTTCCTCAGGATGATCTGAGGAGTCTTTCCAGAAGTACCAGCTTTGTCTCCAGGTCGATGTCAAAGGGAGGCAGTTTGGTCAGGTTCAGACTCACACCTGTGGTGCCCATGATGCTGGCCAGGACCCGGTGTGTGTCCCTGTAGAGGGCCAGGTGCCTGGGGACAGCCTCCATGAGGATGTGGGTATAGGCCAGCATGCCTGCAGCCCCGGGCTGCACATCCTCCCTCTTGTCGTACCTGTAGGAGAAGAGCCAGCCCGTCCCGCATCACCCCACATGCCATCCCCAGCACTTGGGTGCCCCTAATGGAACTGGTACATGGTTCCGAAAGGAACAATGCCCACTATAGCCATGTGGACTGGAAACATACCTCCAGGCACTGTTGACTTGTAAAAACCGAGACACGCCTGTCTGGGCAGCAGCAGCATCAATGTGCAGAAAGACATCTAGGAAACCACACCTGCTTGGTCAGAACCCTGAGTGGTGCCTCTGTCAGAGCCGTGGCTGGCCCCTGGGCAGCATCCCCAGCACTGACCTGTCCAGGCGGGCACCAGCTCATGCAGCCTCTGCATCGCAACACCTCCAGGATAGTTGGAATGGGACACACAGAGGGATGCAGCCGTATAGGTGGCATTCACTACTAGGTGTCCTATTACAAGCAGGGACCCCATTCTATACAGCCAGGACTTTTTGTAATTATTCAGCCTGAAAAAGGAACGATTACATTCCCTAAAACGAATACAGTGGCAACAAAGCATCTGTAATTATTATATTAAGACACACATTAGAGCATAAACCTGTTCACGTCATACATGTGACACGCAGAGAAGTCAGCCACCAAATACAATAAATGTTGCTGAGATATTACCTGGAGAATTTTGTCTTTGAAATTCCACCCACGATGCCAATTTATAATTTACATTAGATTTTCAAATATTTCCAAACATCCTGAGTTCCTGCTTAGGTCAGAGCCCCATATAGCCCAGGCCTGCATTTGTAATGAACTTTGTCGGGACAAGGTGCTGCCTGCCCCTCTCCTGTCAGAGTCAGAAGCTGCAACAAAGACAAGAATACTCACTGTCTATCCCTTATGAGAAGAAGCTGACCCCAGTCTTAACTCAAAGTTGGTTACTAATCAGCCTATCAGGCTCCTCTAAACCCTCTTCTAGACTAGACCTTAGCACTGGCCTAAAAAACGTAAGACTTTCAGCAGAAAGGATTTTTTTTTTTTTTGGAGACAGAGCCTCAAGCTATCCCCCTGGGTAGAGTGCCATGGCATCACAGCTCATAGCAACCTCCACCTCCTGGGCTCAAGCGAGTCTCCTGCCTCCGCCTCCCAAGTAGCTGGGACCACAGGCGCCCGCCACAATGCCCGGCCATTTTTTGGTTGCAGCCATCATTGTTGTTTGGCAGGCCTGGGCCGGGGATTCGAACCCACCACCTCAGGTGTACGTGGCTGGCGCCTTAGCCGATTGAGCCACAGGCGCCAAGCCGGTTCTGCTTTTTTAAGATGCTCTTTCTTCCACCTAGAATGCCCTCCCCACACGCCTATTATAAACATCTTACCAGTTGACACTGGTCTCCTCCTCCTCTCTATTATCGGCACACTATCCTTTTTTTTTAGCACCTACCACCCTCTCCCTTATGCTCTCAGTTTTTTTTTTATTTGCCTTTCTTCTCAATTTGATTGCAAGTTCCCTGAGGACAGACACCTTGGATCGGTCATCTTTACATTTCCCAGTGTATTTAGCCAAGACATTATACAGTGTAGGCTCTAAAATTCCTGGAGGTCATCCAGTGAATGGCAAACCCCAAACCAAGCCCCAGGTTTTGGGTCTAACTCTTAGGGTGATACTCTTTCTGCTGCTGAGGAACAGTGGAACCACATAAAAAACACATGTCATGTTTGCAAAAGACATATGGGTTCCTGACATTAACTACTAACTGGCAGTTTCTTCCTTAACGTATTTGCAATGACAATCGTAACAAAACACCAATACTGTGCTCCCTAACCCACAAGGCTCGTGCTGGTGGTTCATGAAAATCAGAGTGACTGGATTTCTGGCAATGACCCCTACCCTTGTGTTGGCCCATCCTGCACTAACTGTGCTGCTTTTTTAGACCAGACACAGGCAGATGTTGTAGTTTTTCCCACGGGAGCCTGTCCTGATGTGTTTTGTTTTCATCCTGATGTGTTCTAATGGGCTTCCTTTCCTCTGAGGAATTGGTGCTCATGTATCTTTATCTTGAGAAAGATTATCAGTGTTCTCACAGAGAGTTTAGAAGGTAAGTTAAAGGGAAGGAAGTTTATCTAGTCTTGTGTTAATGTCTTCTGCGATGTTGTCAGGAACCCGCCGAGCTCTTCCACTCATCCACTGTTGCCCTGTAGTCTGGGGAATGGGTCCATCTGTTGTTTTGCCTTCACATCACCTCGTCACAGTCTTAGCCACAGGGATCTCCTAGAGATGAAGATGCAGGTCCCTGATTACACAGCCAACATCCGGCTGACAAGACTGCCATGAGCTCGAGGACCACTCAGATCTGCAAGAAAGCAGCTCTCCTTATCACTGTAGGGAAGAGGCCTCCCTTTGGGCACTAAAGCATGAAGTGGGATGTGGTGAGATCACAGGATAAAGGCTACTTCCGGTCTTCAGTCTCTTTGATTTCGTAGAATCTCCAGAGGGAAGTAGATAGAGATGGGAAAGCACACATTGTTCCTTTTAAACGACTTCTCTGGGAACTCAGGGCTTCAGTGAGTCCTCTAAAAGACTTCCACTAGGCTTTGAATAGGGTTGTGATTGTGTCAGAGGTCGCATGCAGCAACCTAAAGAACTTCCATTCAACCGTTTCCTTCCTAATTGACACTGTAGGACCTGGGTGGTAAGGCCGTGTGTTAATGGCCAAAACATCTCCATTGTGTTCTTTATGTTCTAAATTAATGATTCAATAGCTGTTGACTTTGGAGGCATATCTTGATCCCTTAGGTGATGCTGCTGTCCTCCTCACCACCCTGAATTCGTGCCAGGGCCTGTCCTGGGGGAGCCCCACACATCTCATCTCATCCATGTCTTGGGGAGACAAAGCATGACAAGGTTTTTTCCAGGGCTGTGATGCCATTTTCCATGAAAAATTCCAAGTGTTTCTTTGTTAAACAAAACTTCCTTTTATCCCCAGGCTCCCTCCCAGTGAGGGATACTTTCCTCAGTCAATTTCAAGCCTCACAGGTTGGGCAGGGATTCTTTCACAAAGACTTGCCTCTCTCTGGAGTTCTTGCATTCACTTCTGTAGACTACACCCCGATCTAGAAGACAAACGTGGAGGTTGTTGCTGTCATTTGATTCAAAAATACACTAAATTGGGGTCCAAGGTTTATTCTTTTCATTCACCTGCATGCCTATACCCTTGTGGACTAACATAAAATCTTAAGCATCCCCAGCTCAGTGAATGGACCCCCCGTGGTGAAGAGGCTCCTACAGTTAAGTTTTTGGCCATGAGAAGGGAGGTCAGACATATCCCATCATGTCACCCTTCCTTCTTGGAGAGGTCCTTTGTAACTCATTAGTAGGTTGTGCAAGACAACCCTCTCACCATACCTGCAAGTCCTCAATTTACTTAACAGATCACTTGAGTCTGGGTATACGTCTGGTGGCTTGTCTCTGATTAGTAGACTTCCTTATCTTAAATCAAAGCATTCCAAGTCTTTAGACAAAGATTCATTCCTTAGCCAATTACAAATCAAAGAATCTTTAAACCAAGGGCGGCACCTGTGGCTCAGTGGGTAGGGCACCGGCCCCATATACTGAGGGTATCTGGTTCAAACCCGGCCCCGGCTAGATAAAACAGCAATGAGAATTGCAACAAAAAATAGCTGGGCGTTGTGGCGGGCACATATAGTCCCAGTTACTGGGGAGGCTGAGGCAAGAGAATCACCTAAGCCCAAGAGCTGGAGGTTGCTGTGAGCTGTGATGCCACTGCACTCTACTGAGGGTGACAAAGTAAGACTCTGTCTCAAGAGTTCAAACTTGGCCAGGGCTGGGTTTGAACCCACCACCTCTGGCATATGGGGCCTGCGCCCTACTCCTTGAGCCATAGGTGCTGCCCCAAAAAAGAATCTTTAAATCTATCTATAACCTATAAACTCCTCTCCAGCTTTATCCCTACATAAAAGATACTCCACCTTTTGGGGCCAAACCAATGTACGCCCTCCACGTATTAATTTATGTCTCCCTAAAAGTTATAAAACCAAACTATAACCCAAACACGGTGAGTCCACTTACTCAAGGCTTCTTGGGTGTGGCTCAGGATAAACCTCCCAACTTATTTTACAGAGTTTGGGTTCTTTTCCCTTGGCACACTATAATCAGATCATCCCATCACCACGGGGCAGGAGGAGGAGAGAGGGATTTATTGTCCAGAGGTTAAGGGCAAAGGCTTCAGAGTCACACTGCCTAGGCTTCTGCTTGTCTCTGTCATTTTCTGTGTGACCTTGAGCAAGTCAGCTGACCTCTCTAAATGTCAGTTTGTTCATCTGAAAAATAGAAATAGAATCTCATTTAATTTCAGTAACAATCATGCAGAGTTAAGCTAAGTAAAACATTTAGTAAAGTGTTACTGTAGTAAGTAGAGGATACTGTTTTTATCTGACATGGAATCACCTGTCATCTGAAAGGTGCTGTGGTTGTAGAAGTCATTTCTAGATCCCTGTCCATCACCAGCTTTGATCACTGGAGCCTCAAGCAGGACCGCTCAGATTCTTTCCCAGCTCCCCAGTGTTGTCCTCTGTTGCCCAGACTTGCCTTGCAAAGGCTCCCTGTCTATTCCATTCTGAACCTGATGGTGAAACTGGATCAATGAGGAAGCCAGTCCATGATTGGATTTTTCTAGTCCTTTAGAGCATGTGCCCGGCCCTGGATAGACATTAGGGGTGCAACCTCAAGCCAGGCAGACACAGGCTCTGGCCTCAGGGAGCTTACAGCTGGGTTACAGGGTGGTAGGGTCCCTCTTCTGCAGCCACACCAGTTTTTTTACTGTCTCCTGATTATACCAAGCACGTTCCTACCTCAGGGACTTTGTGTGACTTAAACATTATGTTCCCAACATCTTCCAGACTTGTTCCTATGCTTCCTTCAAATCTCTGATCAAATGTTCCCCAGGCAGGGAACTTCCTCTCCTGACCACTTTATCTAAAATAGCCTTCCAACTCCCATTCCTCTCTGTTTCAGTTTTCTTTCTAGCACTTATTAACAAAGCACGTATTATATAGCTGGGTTCCTGTTTGTCATGAAACCTGCGAAAGGCAGACTTAGTCACAGTCGACAGGCATGAAACGAGGGGCTGAGAGAATGGTAAAAGACGTGCTTCCCACTTCTGTTCCTGGCGCTGCCCATAATTACCCAGGAAGCGTGCACGAGGACCTGAGCAGACAATCGTCATTGGTGAATTATTTGGGGGTTGTCCATTTTGTTCTAAAACTTCTCCTTCTTTCCATCTGATCACTGACCATTTCTCCTTCCAAAGGTACCAAGAGCCACACTTTCTGTCTCAGCCCTTCATGTGGAATCGCTGGTCCCAGCCTGCCTTCCAATGGCACCTCTCTGTTCTTTTGCCTTTAATTCACTTGAAACAATAGGAATAAACACACCATTTTCACAGATCTTACAACACAGAGTAGAAAGTCCTCCAAAAGGAGGGGGCTCCCCTCTCCTGGAGTTGGCTAAAGGTAGTAAGTCGGCCCACATCTGCAGAGGGCCCACCCACTATCATGCTGTATCTTACAATTCCTGTGGGGCTCATTTTCTGAGGTTGTCAGTTGTGGGACCCCCAGTGAATGAGCTCCTTGTCAACTGCCATATTGCCCTAGCTAAGTCACCTCCAAGGCTACCCCAGTGTCTGAACTGGAGTTCCTGCCTCACACTTACAAATGTCTCCTGAGCCAGTGAAACCTCCTCCGCAATCTTCCTTCCTTCTCTGGAATCTCTGCCGGAAAAAAGGTGATTTCCCTCTGACCCCACCCTGTCTAAGTATGTTTTTTCCACAATGAGCTCCCTCAAAAACGCCAGCCTGGTGGCTGGCACCGAGTGAATTGTCTGCTGTTTGCCCTTGGTTCTTCCAAGCCTCTGTGGGCTGCTTTATCAGCTAAGCTTCCAGAGGTCAAGACCCATCTGTTTATTTGCACAACTATTATGACAAGGTACACGTATAAATTAGCCAAATGAGAAAACACAGATAACATAGCACCTGTCCCAGAGAAGCAACCACACAGAGTAGGTATGAGTATTAAAGGACAGATTATTTTATACTATGTATTTTCTTTTTTTTTTTTGGAGTAGTATGTGACTATGGTATGAAAGGGTAGGTGGCCCTTTCCTCAGCTACTTGGATTCCCTTCTCAGGCAGGCACTGTTGTCTGTTGCTTTTGCATTTTTCTAGAGGATTTGTAAAGAGGGTCTTAAGAAGTAGGGCTCTCACCATGGAGAGCCCATGGGGAATGGATTACTACCATCCAACTTCATAGTTACATGCAGAAATGACTTTCTCCTTCACTCCCAATCCCAGTCCACCTCTGTCTTCACCCTACATTCCAATCCAGTTATTTCAATCCAGAAGAGAAAATGAATCAATGTAACAAAAAAGATTTAAATGAATGTAGACTCCCCACTGTGCACAACACATTATAAAGAATTGTACTTAACCATGAAACATCAGGAATCTCCAGGTTGTCAGATCTTAGCCTGAAGCCAATTCCTCTATAATGTAATTTGTTCACTAATGAAAAGTTGTAAAGAATTATAACATTTGATATGATAATTATACATTTTAAAGTCTATTTATATAAAAAATTCACCTATCTTAGCACACTGGCAAAAATTTGTCAGTATATATATATGTGTATATATATACACATATACAGGTATATATGTGTATATATATATACAAAATTTGTATATATATGTACACATGTATATATTAAGGCGGTGGGACTGAATTGCTTTCTTTTAAATTTTCTAAATATTCTGTCATGTATTTATTTATTTATTTATTTATTTATTTTGAGACGGAGCCTCAAGCTATCCCCCTGGGTAGAGTGCCATGGCATCACAGCTCATAGCAACCTCCAACTCCTGGGCTCAAGCGAGTCTCCTGCCTCCGCCTCCCAAGTAGCTG
>CAUYQV010043180.1:0-19817 GCA_963574575.1 Galagoides demidoff | reverse complement strand
TAGCAACCTCCAACTCCTGGGCTCAAGCGAGTCTCCTGCCTCTGCCTCCCAAGTAGCTGGGACCACAGGTGCCTGCCACAACACCCGGCCATTTTTTGGTTGCAGCCATCATTGTTGTTTGGCAGGCCCGGGCTGGGGATTCGAACCCGCCACCTTAGGTGTACATGGCTGGCGCCTTAGCCAATTGAGCCACAGGCGCCGAACTTGTTTGTTTGTTTTCTGAGACAGTTTCACTTTGTCACCTGGGCTAGAGTGCCATGGCCTCACCTTGGGCTTAAGTGATCCTCCTGCCTCAGCCTCCCCAGTAGCTGAGACTACAGGCTTGCACCACCACACCTGGCTAATTTTTTCTATTCTCTGAGGCAGGAAGATCACTTGAGCCCAAGAATTTGAGGTTGCCATGAGCTATGATGTCACAGAACTTTACCCAGAGTGACAGAGGTAAACTGTCTCAAACATCAAAAAACAAATCCCTCCTTTACCTTTTAAGTGAATTACTCTTCTTTTTTTTAGGTGAATTATTCTTACATGGTGTTTTTAACTTTCCCAACTTCCCTCCCATATTGGGCAGTGGAGAGAACATGGGATTTGGAGGAGTGAGATGGGAATTTAGGGGGTTGGAGGCCTTAGAAATAAAGCTGGAAGGGTTCTTAGAAGTCATCATCCCCCTTCCCTAGCTTACTCATCTCCTCAGGCACATATTGTATAGAAAAGACTGAGGCCAAGGCCCAGGAGTGCCCCGTCCAAGGTCACATCAGGTCTCCTGGCTCTCAGCCCATCCTTCTTCCCCTGCTGTAAGCTCTCATTGAGCTGCATGTCAGGCCCTGTGCCAGGCAGTCTTTACCCCTGACCTCATTTCATCCTCACAACAACTATCAGATAATCAGTTTTCTTGGTTGCAAACAACTCAAGACAACAGATTGTTTACCTGGAAAAGGGAGTTATAGAAACATTACCAGCTTGCAGAACCTCCCTCCAGGAAGCCTAATTGCCACACCTGGAGGCTTATCCGCCAAAAACATTCTTCCTGTGCCCCAGCTCCCCACCCCCCACTGCTTAGCACCTCCATTCCAGGGAGGAGGGACACCCCAAGACCAACACTCCCTCAGGGCCCGACCCCTGTTGGCAATGCTGCTCTCAGGGCCAGGTGTGGGGGACAGACTCATCATGGGGGCAGGGGCATTCTGACACGGGTAAATCTACTCCCTTAGTCTCTGTCATCAAGTATATTTCTTGGGTTCCCAGGAAAGTATCAGCCAGGCCTCATAGGTTGCAAGGGAGAGGCACGCAGCACCTACTTAAGGATCCTATTCCAAAACGTATGGGAAGGTTGGCTTGGGGTCACTCCCAAGACAGTGCTGCCAAATAGGCATTTCCAAAGGCCTCCTGAGGGGTAAGGACACAGTCTCTGGGTGACTCAAGGTTAGCCCCAGGCTAAGTGACCTGCCTATTCAGAATACACAAGGAATTTTTACCACCCCAAAAAGAAGCTCTGACTAGCTGATTTGCTACCATCCAATTTGGGTAGAGCCTCAGACAAACCTCCTCCTGGGCACCTCTCACAGTGGGTTTTGCAGGGGCATCAACACTATTCTAGTTTCTTGTGACCAGCATAGCAAGCTAGTTTCACTGACAAACACAGACCAGGCAAAATGACTTTCTGTAGAAAGACATCTCAGGCCTGGGACAGGGCCTGAGTTTCCTCGATCTGTGCACCACATGCGGGGTTCACACAGCTCTGGGGTTGCAGAAGGCTTCTATGTGGCTTCCTCAGTTATAAATACCCTCAAGCTGGGCACGCTGGTGATTGCCTGTGGTTCCAGCTACTCAGGAGGCTGAAGCAGGAGGATGACTGGAGCTCACAAGTTTGAAACAAGCCTGGGCATCACAGTGAGACCACACCTCTTGAAAATAAATAAATAAAATTGCGGGGCGGCGCCTGTGGCTCAAAGGAGTACGGCACCGCCCCAGGTTCAAACCTGGCCCCGACCAAAAAATAAACCTGCAAAAAATAATAATAATAATAATAAAATAAATAAATAAATAAAATCCTAAGATCACTGTTGCAGAAAAAACATTAATAAAATAAAGTAAATCCTGGCCAGGCACTGGCTCATGCCTGTAATCCTAGCATTCTGGAAGGCCAAGGTGAGTGGATTGCTTCAGTTCATTGCTTTAAGACCAGCCTGACCAAGAACAAGACCCTGTCTCTACTAAAAATAGAAAAACCAGGGCAGTGCCCATGGCTAAAGGAGTAGGGCACCGGCCCCATATACCGGAGGTGGTAGGTTCAAACCCAGCCCCAGCCAAAAATTGCTAAAAAAAAGAAAGAAAAACTAGCTGTGAATCATGGTGGGTGCCTGTAGTTCCAGCTACTTGGGAGGCTAAAGCAAGAGGATCGCTTGAACCCAGGAGTTTTTTTTTTTTTTTTTGAGATGGAGACTCAAGCTATCCCCCTGGGTAGAGTGCCATGGCATCACAGCTCATAGCAACCTCCAACTCCTGGGCTCAAGGGAGTCTCCTGCCTCCACCTCCCAAGTAGCTGGGACCACAGGCACCCGCCACAATGCCTGGCCATTTTTTGTTTGCAGCCATCATTGTTTGGCGGGCCCGGGCTGGGGATTCGAACCCTCCACCTTAGGTGTATGTGGTTGGCGCCTTAGCCGATTGAGCCACAGGCGCCAAGCCAGGAGTTTTTGTTTGTTTGTTTGTTTGTTTTTTGAGGCAGTCTCAGTATGTCCCCCCTCAGTGGAGTGCTATAGCATCACAGCCCATAGCAACCTCAAACTCTCGGGCTTAAGTAATTCCCTTGCCTCAGCCTCCCAAGTAACTGGGACTGTGGGTGCCTGCCACAACACCCAGCTACTTTTTTGTTGCAGTTGTCATTGTTTAACAAGCCCAGACTGGCTTGAACCTGCCAGCCCCAGTGTATGTGGCTGGCGCTGTAACCACTAAGCCCAGGAGTTTCACATTGACAGAATGAGACCCTATCTCCAGGAGTCCTCTAGCCCCAGGACTCCTTAGTCTTGGGTACAGGGCTTGTGGTCCCCTCCCAAGTCACCCTGTCTTCTCAGACCTTAAAGTCCTTAATTCATCCCTGAGTTTCCTGCAATAATCACCTAAATATCCCTAAAAACCTTCACACCCCACCCACGTCTCTGGAGTCTGGACTGGACACCTGGAGCCCTCAGCCTCCCAACCACCCAGTCTCCACTCTCCACCCCTCGCACTACCCACAGGTCTGGGAGATGGGAAAGGGCGGGCCTGGCTGTGGAGCCCCTCCTCCCTTTGGCCCGACCCCCGAGGATGGCATAAAGGAGCACAGGGCAGCCGGTTCTTGTTCTCACTAAGTGCTACAGCTGAGATGGATTCTGCAGGGCTGGATGGCAGCAGCCGTGGTGGGGAGAGAAGGCCCTACTCACAGCAGCCATGCAGGTAGGGGTCCGGGTATTAGGGGAGCACAGGAAAGGTGGGCAAAAATTCTTCTTTTGGGCTCGGCGCCTGTGGCTCAATCAGCTAAGGCGCCAGCCACATACACCTAAGGTGGCGGGTTCGAATCCCCAGCCGGGCCTGCCAAACAACAATGATGGCTGCAACCAAAAAATGGCCGGGCATTGTGGCGGGCGCCTGTGGTCCCAGCTACTTGGGAGGCGGAGGCAGGAGACTCCCTTGAGCCCAGGAGTTGGGGGTTGCTATGAGCTGTGATGCCATGGCACTCTACCCAGGGGGATAGCTTGAGGCTCCGTCTCAAAAAAAAAAAATTCTTCTTTTGGGTTTTGCCTGGCCACTGTAAGGCTCTAAGAATTTAGGGTGCATTTGGGAAACCAAGGCTTCGCTGCCCACTGCCCCAAAGTTGGAAAGGCCTAGAGATCATCTCCCATCCCCTCATAGTCTAGAGGGGGAGGTGGAAATCAGAGGGGGAAAAGACATACCAAGGCAGCCCAGGGTCTGGGTATTTAGGGGAGGGATTCTCTACTTTCCTTCTTTTTCTTCCACCCAGTAAAGGTTTCTCTTGCTCAGAAATGCTAAACAGCTCCATGCAGCTATGATCTGGTCTCCTGGTCACTTTCGTATCTCCAGCACTTAGCACAGCACCAGGTACAAATGTTTGGATGAAACATTTCAGGCTCTCAGCGCCTATAGCTCAAGTGGCTAAGGCGCCAGCCATATACACCAGACCTGGCAGTTTCAAATCCAGCCTGGGCCTGCCAAACAATAATGACAACTACAACCAAAAAATAGCCAGCATTGTGGCTGATGCCTGTAGTCCCAGCTACTTGGGAGGCTGGGGCAAGAGAATCGCTTAAGCCCAAGAGTTTGAGGTTGCTGTGAGTTGTGACACCCAGTGCGACAGCTTGAGGCTCTGTATCAAAAAGAAAGAAACACTTCAGGCTGAATGTCAAGGTTATCCACCATCTGAGTATACTGGCCTGCATCAGGGCATGCTAGGTCCCTAGGTCCTTGATCAGATATTCTTGCCTTAGCACACATTCATTTTGCCCACAGCTGAATGAGATTAGTCCTCCAAAGAGAACAGCATGAGTGAAGGAGGGATAATTGTGGAGCTTAGGGTCTCAGTGTGGGGAAAAAAAAAAAAAAAAAGAACTTGGCCTTAGAAATTCCCCAAATCCAACAGCCCTTCTCCTGATAAGTTAATCTCAGTTAACTAGAGAGTTACTGGGCTGAGTGAGGACACCTGAGTTATAGTCTTAGCTCTTGTTGTGATTCTCAAGTCAGTTACTTTGTCTGAGCCTCAGGTTTTGAAAATAGAAAAAATGACTCTGGTCTTTTTTTCTTTTTTTAGAGTCTCACTTTGTTGCCCTTGGTAGAGGGCTAGGCGTCCCAGCTCATAGCAACCTCAAACTTTTGGGCGTAAGCGATTCTCTTGCCTCAGCCTCCCGAGTAGCTGGGACTAAATACACCTACCATAATGCCCTGCTATTTTCTTGTTGTTGTTGCCAGGGTCAGGTTTGAACCCGCTACCCTCTGTATATGGGGCTGGTGCCATACTTACTGAGCCACAGGTGCTGCCCCATGACTCTGGCTTTTTTTTTTTTTTTTTGAGACGGAGCCTCAAGCTATCCCCCTGGGTAGAGTGCTATGGCATCACAGCTCACAGCAACCTCCAACTCCTGGGCTCAAGCGAGTCTCCTGCCTTAGCCTCCCAAGTAGCTGGGACTACAGGCGCCCGCCACAACACCCGGCCATTTTTTTTTTTTTTGGTTGCAGCCATCATTGTTGTTTGGTGGGCCCGGGCTGGGGATCTGAACCCACCACCTTAGGTGTATGTGGCTGGCACCTTAGCCGCTTGAGCCACAGGTGCCGAGCCTGGCCTTTTTTTTTTTTTTTTTAAGAGACAGAGTCTCACTCTGTTGCCCTTGATAGAGTACTGTGGTGTCACAGCTCACAGCAACCTCCAACTCCTGGGTCCAGGCGATTCTCCTGCCTCAGCCTCCGGAGTAGCTGGGACCACAGGCGCTAGACACAATGGCCGGCTAGACTCTGGCTTTTAAGGCTTGTTTTAAGTATCAAATGAACTAATTAGACATTTCCTCAAACACAATGTGTTTTATTGATGTGTTAAGAGGTGTTTGGGCCTTCCAAGTCATACCTATAATTCTAGCACTCTGGAAGGTTTAGGCAGGAGGATCCTTTGAGCTCAAGAGTTTGAGACCAGCCTGAGCAAGATCAAAACCCCATCTCTACTAAAAAGAGAAAAATTAGCCAGGTGTTGTGACTCATGCCTATAGTCCCAGCTACTCAGGAGGATTGCTTGAGCATAATAAGAGTTTGAGGTTGCTGTGAGCTATGAAGACACCCCAGCACTCTACCCAGGGTGACAGAGTTAAATGGGGTGGTGGCTTTTTTTCCCTTCTCCCCTCAATAGATATTACTTATTATTAGAATGAGACAGGGTTCAACATCATAAATTTCTTCCTTTTTCCTTTTTTTTTTTTTTTTTTTGAGAGACTGAGTCTTGCTCTGACCCTTATCTTCTGGGCTCAAACAATCCTCCTGCCTCAGCCTCCTGAGTAGCTAGAACAATAGGTATGCACCAACTATTCCCAGCTAACTTTTTTTTTCCCTTTTGAGACAGAGTTTCACTCCATCGCCCTGAGTATAATGCCAGTGGCCTCATCATAGCTCACAGCAACCTCAAATTCTTGGGCTCAAGAGATCCTCTTGCCTCAGTCTCCTGAGTAGCTGGGACTACAGGCCTACAGCATTTTGGCTGGCTAGTTTTTCTATTTTTAGTAGAGATGGGGTCTCACTCTTGCTCAAGCTGGTCTTGAACTCCTGAGGTCAAACAGTCCACCTACCACAGCTTTCCAGAATGCTAGGATTACAGACATGAGCCACATGTCTGGCCCTCACCTAATGCTTTTTTTTTTTTGGCCAGGGCTGGGTTTGAACCCACCTCCTCCAGCATATGGGGCTGGCGCCCCACTCACCTAATGCTTTAATTATTTTTTGTAGAGAAAGAGGATCTCACTATGTTGAACAGGCTGGGCAAATTTTTTTTTTTTTTGAGATAGAGTCTCACTTTATTACTCTTGGTATAGTGCCATGGTGTCACAGCGCACAACAACCTCAAACTCTTGGGTTTAAGGGATTCTCTTGCCTCAGCTTCCCAAGAAGCTGAGACTACAGGTAGCTACCAAAACATCTGGCTATTTTTGTTTTTTGGAGACAGGGTCTCATTCTGGCTCAGGCTGGTCTCCAACTCATGAGCTCAGGCAATCCATTCTCCTCTGCCTCCCAAAGTACTAGGATTACTGGTGTGAGTCACCATGCCCAGCCTTATTTTTTTGCTTTTCATTTTTTTTGAAAGAGAGTCTCACTCTGTTGTCCAGGCTAGAGGGCCATGGTGTTAGCCTAGCTCACAGCAACCTGAAACTCCTGGGTTCAAAGGATCCTCCTTCCTCAGTCTCCCAAGTAGCTGGAAGTAGAGGCGCCTGCCACACTTGGCTAATTTTTCTACTTTTAGTAGAGATGAGGTCTTGATCTCGCTCAAGCTGGTCTAGAATTCCTGAGCTCAAGTGATCCTCCTGCCTTGGTCTCCCAGAGTGCTAGAATTATAGGCATGAGCTAGCATGCCTACACAATTTTTTGTACAGATGAGATCTTGCTTATGTTACCCAGACTGGTCTTAAACTCCTGGCCTCCAAGATGTTCCCACCTTGGCCTCCCAAAGTGCTGGGATTATAGGTGTAAGGCCCTGTGCCAGTATACATGGAAGTACTTGAAAATCTTGTTCACATACATAAGTAGCTAGGAATGAACAATGCTTTGTTACAATAAGACCACTCAATTCTTTGAATTATCTCTGATCAATGAGAAAAATTACACAGTTATTACAAATTACTGGGAGTTTTTTGTTGTTGTTTGTTGTTTGTTTAGTAGGCCCGAGCTGGGTTCCAACCAGCCAACCTTGGTGTATGTGGCCAGCGCCGCCCACTGAACTACAAGCGCCACCCCAAATTACTGTTTAATGACCTTACACTGACACCTCTGGTTCTCAACAGCTCTTATAAAAATAATTATTATGATTATTATTATAAGTGAATTATGCTGTAAGATACTAGCAATTTTAATAACAATAACAATTGTAATAATGATTATTATTGCTTCCACCTCCCCAAGGGCCTTCTCTGACCACCTGTTTAAAGTAGGCCTCACTCTGCCAGCCACTCTCTCACTGCCTGTCTCACTATTGCTATTTCTGCTGGAGCCCCTCAGACAATCTTAATTTGTATTGATTATTGTGCCCATGCTGCAGGGTCTGGGCCAGGAGGAGGCAAATAGAGTGAGTCATTGAAGGCTGAATCCTGCCTTTATTTATTTTTTGTTTGAGATAGAGTTTTACTATGTTGCCCTTGGTAGAGTGCTGTGGTATCATAGCTCACAGCAACCTCAGAGTCTTTTTTTTTTTTTTTTTTAAGAGACAGAGTCTCACTGTCACCCTTGGTAGAGTGCTGTGGCATCACAGCAACCTCCAGCTCTTGGCTTTAGGCGATTCTCTTGCCTCAGCCTCCCAAGTAGCTGGGACTACAGGGGCCTGCCACAGCACCTGGCTATTTTTTGCTTTCAGTTGTCATTGTTGTTTAGCAGACCCAGGCTGGGCTCAAACCCACCAGCTTTGGTGTATGTGGCTGGCGCCCTATTCACTGAGCTATGGACATGGAGCCAATTTTTATTTTATTTATTTATTTATTTAGAGACAGAGTGTCACTGTGTTGGCCTGGGTAGAGTGCCATAGCATCATACCTCACAGCAACCTCAAACTCCTGGGCTTAAGTGATTCTCTTGCCTTAGCCTCCCGAGTAGCTGGGACTACAGGCGCCTGCCACAACACCCAGCATTCGTTCTTTTTTTTTTTTTTTTTTTTTGAGACAGAGTTTTATTTTGTTGCCCTCGGTAGAGTGTTGTGGCACCATAGCTCACAGGAACCTTTATATCTTGGGCTTAAGTGATTCTCTTGCCTCAGCCTCCCAACCTGCCATAATGCCTGGCTATTTTTTTATAGTTGTTGTTTGGCAGGCCCAGACTGGGTTTGAACTCACCAGCCTCAGTGTATGTGGCTGGCGCCCTAGCCACTGAACTATAGGCACTGAGCCCATAGATAGCTCTCTGAGCCATCAAGCTGGGGCTCCACATATATGAATGACATAAATGAAAGACTTGCAACTGACCATCTGGCACCTTCACCAATAAGACTAACTACCCAACACCCATCTTCCTTCCTTTGCATGCTTCTCCCACAGCTCCTTGCCCTTGGGCATTCTGGTAAGGCATCTGAGCTGCTCTACAGCAGACACTTAGCTTGGGCTCGACCAATCTGCTCTCATGGGACTAGAGTCTGGACCCTGTCCCTGCCCTGGCCACTTCATTTGTGGGCTCATTCCCCTTCCAGGCAAGGCAGGGCATGATAAGAACAGAGTTCCTCTCTAACTTGTACTTGGCCCAGACGCCTGGCCTGGGACTGGACACTTAACTCTTACTAAATGTTTGACCGATTCATCCTCCTCCTACCTTGGCTACCTCCACCTTGACCCGCCAAAGACCCTTTGTGATCATGGTGATGATGACAAGAGTGATAACAGCTGACATATATTGTGAGCTTGCTAGGTGCCAGGTGCTTACAGGAATTGTTGTGTTTAAATTTTGTAGCACCCCATGAAGTAGGTACTATTACTATCCCCATCTTACAAACGAGAAAACTAAGGCATGGAAAGGTTAGACTTGTCCAAACTCACATAATCCAGAACAGGCCATATAATTTGTTGGAGATGGCAAAAAATGAAAATGATGTGCCTTTTGTTCAAAAATTAATTTTTAAAATTTACTAGGGGGTGGTGCCTGTGGCTCAGTGAGTAGGGTGCTGGCCCCATATACCGAGGGTGGCAGGTTCGAACCCGGCCCTGGCCAAACTGCAACAAAAAATAGCTGGGCATTGTGGCGGGTGCCTGTAGTCCCAGCTACTTGGGAGGCTGAGGCAAGAGAATTGCCTGGGCCCAGGAGTTGGAGGTTGCTGTGAGCTGTGATGCTACGGCACTCTACTGAGGGTGATAAAGTGAGACTTTGTCTCTAAAAAAATAAAAATAAAATTTACTAGGGACAGGATCTCACTCTGTCACCCAAACTGTAGCACAATGGCCCAATCACAGCTGCAACCTCAAACTCCTGAACTCAACCCATCCTTGCCTCAACCTCCCATAGTTGTGGGATTGCCATACCCAACCAAAGGAAAAAAAACATATATTTTTTGAGACTGTGGCCCTGGGTAGAGTGCCATGGTGACATAGCTCACAGCAACCTCCAACTTGGGTTCAAGTGATTATGGGACTTTGGGGAGACTATATAGGTTCATGCCCTTGAAGCCAGCCCTGATGGAATTTGAACCCAAAATTCTGACTCCAGGAACCACAAGACTTGATGCTTGGAGGAGGTCATAGTAATTGCTGTGATTTACTGGGTGCCTGCTATATGCATTGTGCAAAATCTTTAAAACCCTCGCAATGGGGTAGGCATTATTACCCCATTTTTTAGGAGCAAGGAAACCAAGCTTTAGAGGGCAGTTACTCACCTAAAGCTCCCTAGTAGGGTCAGGATTTGATAGGACCAATTGCAGACCCTGGGTTCTTCTCACTATATCACACAGCCTCTTTCTATAAGGGTCACAAAAGGCAGGAAATAAAACAGGGCTGGGCGTAACTCAGACAATCTCTTAGGAATGTTGTCCTTGGGGCCTGTCGCTGGGGGTCGAACTGCCATGTTGCTCAGGACAGAAAGATGTCCCAGGTGTGCAGATATTTCCAGCGAGGCTTCTGCTTTCGTGGAGACCAGTGCAGGTAAGTGCCTCTTAACCCCCCTTACCCTCACCCTTTTTTGAGAGTGGGGTGTGGGGATACTAGAGAAACCATCCTTTTGTGGACACTGTGTCTTCTCAGAGCCTCTTTCTTCCCACTCAGCTCCAAGTTCTAGGCTATGCTAACTCTGAGCCCTGGAGAGCTATCCCTGTCTCCTCCCTCCCCGCCCCTCCCACAGTTATCAGCACCCGAAGCACCCCAGCACCCTGTGGTGGGGCCACCGCCATTCAGAGCCACACATCACCCTGCCTGGGACCTGCCTAAGACTGACCCGCAGAGAATCTGAGCCCACCTACCTGCCCTCTGTGGCTATGGGCTGGGCCAGGGCCTCCTGGGGCACAGAGCCTGTTGAGGAGGGTCGAGCCAACAAGACTGAGGAGACTGATGGCTCTTTCTGGAAGTCTCTATCTTCATCATGTGAGTCATCAGGGGTACTGTAGGTGGGCACAAGAGGGATCTGAGACCAGGGTCTGAACAGGTTTATGATTCTTTCCTCTCTTCTGCCTCTTCAAGTTTCCCGGCTAGAGGGAAGTTTTCCTCTGGTTCTATTGCTTTCAGTGTTCTAAAAGCAGAACACCATGGTGCCTACAGAATCAATGCACCTAGTTCCATATGCTGGCTCTACAACTTAGTAGCTGTGTGATCTTGGACAAGTCACTTAACCTCTCTGAGCTTGAGTTTTCTCATCTATAAAAGGTCACTGATAATAGTACCTACTGCATAGGGTCCCTTCATGGTGTGATATGCTTAGCACAGTACCTGGCACAGAGTAAACTCTAAATAAGTATTAGTGGTTATTTTATTAAACTATTGCTCTAAATCAGTGTTACTCAATAGAAACGTAAGTAAGATATGTAACTTTTTATAATGGCTTTATTGAAATAAAATTTACAAACCAAAAAATTTGTCCAATTTAAGGTATACATGTCAGTGTGTTTTAATATATTCAGAGTTGTGTAAACATCACAACTATTTAATTTTAGAACCTTTTTTTTTTTTTTTTTTTTTTTGGCAGTTTTTTGGCCGGGGCTGGGTTTGAACCCGCCACCTCCAGCATATGGGGCCAGCGCCCTACCCCTAAGCCCCCAGCGCTGCCCTAATTTTAGAACATTTTTATGACCCCCTCCCAAAGAAACCCATTAGCATTCTTCATCCATGTCCCTGCCCCCAGGCTCAAGCCCAGATAAGTGGTTACTTATCTGTTTTCTGTCTCCATTTGCCTACTCTGGACATTACATATACATGTGATATATGGCCCTTTGTGTTTGATTTCTTTCAAAGAGCATAATTTCTAGGTTCATCCATGTTGTAGCATATATCAGTATATCATCCCTTTTTATGGCCAAATAATACTCTATTGAATTGATATACTGCATTTTGTGGATCTGTTCATCTGTTGATGCAGGTTGAGTTATCTCTCCTGGTTTTCTTTATTTCTTTTTTTTTTTTTTTTTTTTTTTGAGACAGCATCTTACTATGTCACCCTTGGTAAAGTGCTGTGGTGTCATAGCTCATAGCAACCTCAAACTTTTGGGATTAAGTGAGTCTCTTGCCTCAGCCTCCCAAGTAGCTGGGACTACAGGTGCCCACCACAACGCCTGGCTATTTTTTTGTTGAAGTTGTCATTGTTCAGCTGGCCCAGGCTGGGTTCAAACCTGCCAGCTTGGTGCATGTGGCTGGCACCATAACCACTGTGCTACAGGTGCTGAGCCTGAGTTATTTCTCCCTTTTTATCATTTTTTTTTTTTTTTTGGAGACACAGCCTTGCTTTATCACCCTCAGTAGAGTACAGTGGCATCATAGCTCATAGAAACTTTAAATTCTTGGGCTCAAGTGATTCTCTTGCCTCAGTAGCTGGGACTATAGATGTCCACCCCAAGGGCTGGCTATTTTTAGAGATGAGGTCTCGCTCTGGCTCAGGCAATCCACCCATCTCGCCCTCCCAGAATGCTGGGATTCCAAGTGTGAGCCACTGTGCATGGTCCAATTTTGATAGAGATGGGATCTTGCTATGTTTTTTTTTTTTTTTTTGAGACAGAGCCTCAAGCTATCCCCCTGGGTAGAGTGCCATGGCATCACAGCTCATAGCAACCTCCAACTCCTGGGCTCAAGCGAGTCTCCTGCCTCCACCTCTCAATTAGCTGGGACCATAGGCACCCACCACAACGCCTGGCCATTTTTTGGTTGCAGCCATCATTGTTGTTTGGCGGGCCCGGGCTGGGGATTCCAACCCGCCACCTTAGGTGTACGTGGCTGGTGCCTTAGCCGATTGAGCCACAGGCGCCGAGCCTATCTTATTTCTTGATATGGTATTAGCACTCAGTTCAGTACTGGCACATGGAAGGCACTCTGAACACATGTCTGTGGACAATGCATGTACTCTGAGCCAGAGGGATCCAGCAGAGTGGAAACTTTTAGTCATTTCGCAAGTACCCACCACACTCCCTGCTATGGGTATGGCATTGTACTGAATAATAGGGATACAAAGTTATAAATAACTAGTCCCTACCCTGTTTAGTCTTTAGGAGTCAGATTCTGAGTATCCTTGAAAAACAACTCCATATCCTTTAAAAAAAATTTCACATTCTCCAGGCGAGTATGAGATGACTGGACTTTGACCCGTAGGTGTCCTCTTCCCCTTAGTAGGCTTGTCATTGTGATGAGCCTCTGACCTTCCCTTAAAAAGCTGTGGCCCAACTGTGTTCACAGAACTACTTTTCTTGGTTTTTCTGAGCAAAGCTAAGAGAGTTGAGGCCTTTGGCAAGAATTTACCAAATATCATAGGAGAAAAATGGAGAAATAAACAAGAAATATGAAGGGATAGAAATACAGCCAGATAACAATTCTTTTGCCCAAAAGGGCTGGCATAGGTAAGCTTTAAATAGATAGAACTTGTGGAATAGAGAGGGATCTCAAAAGTTCCCCACCAAGAACCTCTCTCCAGGGTATGTTGACCACTTTTTGACCGAGACTAGGATATTAAAACGTGGGCTTGTCCTCCTTTCCAAGGACTCTGCTTCTGCCTCAGATTGTGGGTGCCATGATGGAACTTGTGCTTTAGGTGAGATTTTATTGCCTCAAAGGGGTAAGGCTTTGTTCTGTCCCACAATTTAGCGCAGGTTAATACCATATTTCCTACAATGTGAAACTTTTCTAATATCTAATTTTAGATGTTTCAAACTCAGATCAAGAATAGTAAGAAAATTACTCCCTTTTCAAGTATTTCAGCGCTCCTCATTCTATTTGGGAGAAAGTCTCAGATGCGTATGACCCTATCATTACACCTCTCTGCACAGTTACTGCCCTCTTCTATGCTCTAAGACTAGCTAGAATTATTTCGTTTTTATTGTATTTATTTTTATTGGTATCTAAATATTCCTCTTTAAAATAAGTTACTAAGTGAAGAAAGTTGGCATACATAAAATTATAAGACAAGTAATAGTGTAGGTGGCATGAGAACATAGTGTCAGTCATAGCAGCAGTAGGGGAAGGTAGCCGAGGTCTGCCAGTGTACTAGTGTGGCGTCTCATTACCCAGTGCCTGTGTTTAAGGCAGGGTTCAAAGACAGTGTGCTGAGGTAGTATTTTTTTTTTCAGACGGAGTCTTACTCTATTGTTCAAGCTAGAGTACCATGACATCAGCCTAACTCACAGCAACTTCAAACTCCTGGGTTTAGGTGATCCTCCTGTGTCAGCCTTCTAAGTAGCTGGGACTATAGATGCTACCACAACCCCCAAATAATTTTTCTGTTTCTAGTAGAGTTTTGGTCTCCTGCTTGCTCAAGCTGGTCTTGAACTCCTGAGCTCAAGTGATTCTCCCACCTCAGCCTCCCAGAGTGCTAGGATTACAAGCATCATGAGCCACTGTGACCAGCCTCGGGCACTATTTTTTACAACTCAAAAGATTTTTTATTTTCTCTTCTATAGTGGAACACATGATCCAGAAGAACCAATGTCTCTTCACCAACACCCAGTGTAAGGTTTGCTGTGCCCTGCTCATTTCTGAGTCCCAGAAGCTGGCACATTACCAGGTATGCCATTGTACTTCTGCTGTACTTTTCAGACCCAGTGCCAAGTCTTCACTTCCCTCTTGTTTGCATGGTGAAGTATAATTCCTTCTTAGTCACCCAGATGTTGCCTCCATGCATGTGCCTTGTGACTTAAAGATTGACTTAATTTTTTTTATTTTCATTTATTCTATCTAAGTCAGGATCATTGTATGTGTATCTTTCCTTGCAGCAGTAGAAAGTATGAGCTTTGGCTTTACATAAACCTGAGTTTGAATCACAACTCTGCTACTCATCTTGGGCAAAAAACTTCTTCATTTTCAGCCTCAGTTTCTTCATCTATAATATAGAGATGATAATTTTCTCATAGATTGTTGTGAAGATTTTTTTTTTTAAGTTTTTGGCCAGGGCTGGGTTTGAACTCACCACCTCCAGCATATGAGACCGGAGTCCTACTCCTTTGAGCCATAGGTGCCACCCATGTTGTGAAGATTAAATTTGATAGCTGTAAAGTTTCTTCCACAGAGTAGGAACTCAATAAACTAAGTTTCTTGCCCAAGCCTCTCCTTCAAATTTTTTGTGAGGATGAATCAGATGAAAATCTAGTAAGTGTTTTAAGTGCCTTAGATGTGAAATGGCATTTGGCTATCTTTATCTTTTTCCTGGGTTTTTGCAGAGCAAAAAACATGCCAACAAAGTGAAGAGATACCTAGCAATTCATGGAATGGAGACATTAAAGGGGGAAATGAAGAGGCTAGACTCAGATCAGGTAATACAGCTGCCAAAGTTGAGACTGCTTACATCCTGATGAAGGCAACAGGCAGGTTGGTATGGTGAAAGACCCTGGGCTGAGTCAGACTGACTTGACTTCAAATCCAAGCCATGTTGTGTGACTTGGGCAAGTCTTACTACTTCTCTGAGCCTTGATTTCTTCTTCTATAGAAATGAGGTTGCTAATGCCAGCTATCTTTCAGTATTTTTCTAAACTAAAATGAGGAAAGGTTTATAAAAATCACCCAATAGAGAGCCTGGCACATAATAGGAACTCAGTAGTAAAGCCTTTGTTATGCATTACCACCCAGTGGTACATTGTAGCAAAACAAGAAGCCTTGCCCATTCACTACTCAAAAAGAGAAAGTAGGCTTGGCGCCTGTGGCTCAAATGGCTAAGGCGCCAGCCACATACACCTGAGCTGATGGGTTCGAATCCATTCGAATGATGGCTGCAACCATAAAACAGCCAGGTGTTGTGGCCGGTGCCTGTAATCCCAGCTACTTGGGAGGCAGAAGCAGGAGACTCGCTTGAGCCCAGGAGTTGGAGGTAGAGTGATGCCACAGCACTCTACCCAGGGTGACAGCTTGAGGCTCTGTCTCAAAAAAAAAAAAAAAAAGAGAGAAAGTAGAATGAAGCCAGGCTGCTTGCTTTCTAGAGAGCCAGGGAAAAGAACTCTTATCAGTTTATGTGCTAAGTGGTGAATGTTTTAAATAAACAAGTAGGAGCACCCTTTTCCAAATGCCTATTCTAATTGAAACGTAATTGCATTTGGTTTTTGGCTCAGAAATACTATGAAAATTATACTGAAGTAACTCCTCCCTCAGTAGTACCATTATTTTTGTCCAGTGGGAGTCTATGCAAACATCATAGGATGAGAAGTCAGTAGAGTAGGATGCAGTATTGGCTCTGTAACTTACTTGTTTGGCAGTGTTGGTCAAGTCACTTAGCCTCTCTGAACTTCAACCATAAAATGAAGTTGATTCCTATCTCTTAGGGCATTATGAGGTAAAATTCCAATTCCTAGTACATGGCTCAATAAATAAGAGCTTACTCTACAAACCACTGCCCACTATTATAGTCACCATAGGTTTAGGAGGGGCTTACTTCTCCCTTTTTGAAATTCACTTGACTCATTCAAATTCAAGAAGACAAGATCAGGCTCAGCTCCCATAGCTCAGTGAGAAGGGTGCCAGCCACATACACCAAAGCTGGCAGGTTTAATTCCAGCCCAGACCTGCTAAACCACAATGACAACTGCAACCAAAATAAATAGCCAGGCATTATGGTGGGCTAGTCCCAGCTACTTGGGAGGCTGAGGCAAGAGAATCTCTTAAGCCCAAGAATTTGAGGTTGCTGTGGGCTGTGACAGCACGGCACTCTACCAAGGGCAACATAATAAAACTATGTCTCAAAAAAATACAAGACCAACTAACTGACCCTGGGCAAGTCATTTTAGATCTTTTTACTTTGATTTCTTCAACTCTTAGGATGGATGGCTCAGTAGTTCAAATGAGATCGAATCAGCTACCCAATCCTTGACCCCCTCCCGCCACCACTGCCACTACCAACAAAGAATTATCTAGCCCAAAATGTCAATGGTGCCAAAGTTGACAAATGCTGAATGAATACCCTGTTCAGAGATCAGGCTTTCTTAGAGAGATGTTGAGAGGAGAGGCCCTTAATGTAGACTTGAAATACATTGTTTTGGGATGGGCGTGGTGGCTCATGCCTATAATCCTAGCACTTTGGGAGGCCAAGGGGAATGGATTGCCTGAGCTCACAAGTTCAAGACCAGCCTGACCAAGAACAAGACCCCATCTCTAAAAATATCCAGGCACTGTGGCAGGCACCTACAGTCCCAGCTACTTGGGAGGCAGAGACAAGAGAATCACTTGAGCCCAGGAGTTTGAGGTTGCTGTGAGCTGTGATGCTACAAGCACTCTACCAAAGGCGACAAAGTGAGACTCTTGTCTCAAGAAAAAAAAAAGAAATACTTTGTTTTCTAGCCTAATCATAATCAACACCTAAAACTGAATGACCTGCTTGTTCAACAAACCCTGAACATCTACTGTGTGCCAGACTCTAGCAGGGTGCAAAGGATAGGAAACAGATGAATCAAATAATCTGTGCCAAATGTTGCACTTGAGTTCACAGCAAAGTCTCCTAAGGTGTGACTCTCATCAGTTTATGTGATAAGTGGTATGATAAAGGGCTATTTAAAGTACTCTAGGAGTAAATGGAGGAGTAAGATTCATTCTTGCTGGAATACACACACAATGGGGCTTGATTATTGTTTGCTGAATGATTTTCTGAATAAAAGTCTCCCAGAAGAAGAGGTGATATTTAAACTGGGCTTTGAAGAGTAAGCAGATACACAGACAGTCCTTGAGTTACAGACATCTGAATTATGTACAGCTTGCACTTAGAAATGGAAGTTATTGCAGGTAATAGATAAATATACCTGTTCCAACTTACATACAAATTCAACTTAAGAACAAACCTATAGAACCTATCTTGTTCGTAACCCAGGGACTGCCTGTAATAATGTCAAGCAGGAAAGGAAGAAGAGCATTCAAGATGGCAGGAATGGGCCAAGCAAAGCAAGGAAGCAACACAGAGTAGTAGGAGATGATGAGCAGAACCTAGAACAAAGTAGCCGAAGAAGAATACAGAAAGTAGATTTTGGTTAATGTGTAAAAGGGGCCATAAATGCCCATTCTCCTATGGGCAGTGGGGAACCTTTGAAGATTTTCTGGCCATGCAGTGGCATGATCAGAGCTGTGTTCTTTCTCCCAACCAGAAGAGCAGCAGAAGCAAAGACAAGAACCAGTGCTGCCCCATCTGTAACATGACATTTTCCTCTCCTGTTGTGGCCCAGTCACATTACCTGGGGAAGACCCACGCAAAGAACTTAAAGCTGAAGCAGCAATCCAATAAGGTGGAAGGTACTGGTTTTTTTGAATAGTGCTGTATTGGGACCCATCCTGTCCTCAGAGCACCATTGCCAGGTGGTCCCAGAAAATCTCACTGGGGCCGCAGATTCGGAGAGGTTGAACTGCTTTTAAAAGCCCATTAAAATATCAAAGTAGACTCAACTTCGTTGAAATACAGCCTCAGAGTTGCGCTCATGTAAACTTCCTTTCTTTACATCAGTTTTCTTGATAGAATTTTCTTAGGCTGGGCTTTTGTCTTGAGTAATAATTGTAACTCAGGAGTGTCAGAGTCCTTCAGATCATGCATACCATAAGAAGATTCTATCTCCTACCTCTCTACTTAGGTTTTACCATCCCAGCACCCACCTGTCCTTATTACTATGTGTTCCAAGTTGACAGCTTAACTCCTTGTCTTTTTTGCTTGCTCAGGTGATGAGAGGCTCACTTTAATCCTCAAATGCTGCCTATTCTCAAGACAGGGACTTGCTTTCAAAGCTCAATACTTCAGTGCTGCCACTACTGCCCAGCAAGGTGTTTGTAGCTGCCATGAATTCTTTCCCAGCACAATGACTTCTATAATAGTTCCTTTATCTTGTCACCAATGGGGCTTAGTCCTCATTTTCATCTCATTAACTCCTGACTTTCTGGAGTTTAACCTGGAGCTAACTGTAATTAGTTAAAAAGAGTAAAAGTTCTTTACTCTTTATATCATTTTTTTCATTGTAATTTTTGCTTCTCTGTTTTGAACCAAGAAATAGACTACACTATTACTAATACTACTGTCCTTTTTGTTTTACTGACAACATTTTAGAAACCTTTGACAATAGGGTGAAACATAACTCACAGTTATATCCTTTTATTACACTCAAATTTGGTTATTCATGGTACAAAACCACAAAGAAATGGTCTATAGCAGTGCCAGGATTTAAACCTGGGCCTCTGGCTCGGGCCTGTGGCTTAAGTGGCCTGCCCAGGCCCACCCAACAACAATGACGGCTGCAACCAAAAAATAGCCGGGCGTTGTGGCGGGTGCCTATGCTCCCAGCTACTTAGGAGGCTAAGGCAGGAGACTCCTTGAGCCCAGGAGTTGGAGGTTGCTGTGAGCTGTGATGCCATGGCACTCTATCCAGGGGGACAGCTTGAGGCTCTGTCTCAAAAAATAAATAAATAAATAAACCTGGGCCTCTGGCTTGGCACCTGTACCTCAGTGAGTTGGGTGCCAGCCACATACACCAAGGCTGGCAGGTTTGAGCCCAGCCCGGACCTGCTAAACTATAATGACTTGAAAATTCTCTCTAACATGCCTGTTCCTGAAAACTCCATACTCAAGAGATCATTTTCCATATTTGCTTTCAGCCTCTGCCACATGCAGGTATGTTTTTGTATAGTTGTAATCATAATACACATACCATTTGTATCCTGTTTAGTTTACATTTAATTTTGTAGTTTAATCATGTTTCCATGTTATTACATGGGTTTATATTTCTGAAATTAAACATTTTTCTAATGTAAAAATAATATAAGCATACTGGTTGAAAATATGAAAAATTACGGCTCGGTGCCTGTGGCTCAATTGCCTAAGGCGCTATCCACGTACACCTAAGGTGGCGGGTTCAAATCCCCAGCCCGGGCCTGCCAAACAACAATGATGGCTGCAACCAAAAAATGGCCGGGCGTTGTGGCGGGCGCCTGTGGTCCCAGCTACTTGGGAGGTGGAGGCAGGAGACTCGCTTG
>CAUYQV010043179.1:0-41980 GCA_963574575.1 Galagoides demidoff | reverse complement strand
ATTTTCTCCTCTGATCACTGTCCTGCTATTGGGCCTGTCTAGTAGGTTTTTCATTTTGATTATTATATTTTCCAATTACGTTTTTTCTTATATCTTTTTTTTAAGTCATATATACATAGATCATGAATACTTTTATGCCTTTGTGGGGTTCAGTGTGTTGATTATTTGTACAAATTGGAGTGCTTACATTTTACTAATTAACATAGCTTTCATCTCATTTACTTAATCACAGTGTTAAGACATTTGTGTTCAATACTTGATAGATTTGACTTGTACCCTTGCAATATGCTCCATAAGTGTGGTCCCACCATTCACCTTCTTTTCTATTACTTTGCTGAGTCATTCTATTTCATTGTAGGGGCTCTTTTTTATTTTCTTTAAGGTTTTTCATAACTGCTCACTGAAGTTTTTATGATTGCTTTATTTTTTAAGATTATTTCATTTGGTTTGATTTATCAATGCATTTATTTTTTATTTCAAAATATTAATTAAAGGGCTACAAGTGTTACATGGATACTTTGTATAATGCTTAAATCAGGGTTTTTGGTGTGATTGTCACCAAAATGGTGTTCATTGTACCCAGCAGGTAAGTTTTTATCCCACACCCCACTCCTGGCCTCTCTATTTCTTGGTTTCTTATGTACTTTAATATTGCTCTGTGCCCATATGTACTCATCAGTTAGTTCCAATCTATTAGTGAGATTATACTATGTTTGGTTTCCCACTCCTGAGTTATTTCTCTTAGGAAAATGTTCTCCAGTTCCATCCACATTGCTACAAATAACATTATTTCATTGCTTTTTATGACTGAGTAGTATAACCTTATGTGTGTTTGTTTAAATGTGAAACTTTATCTACCTGTGAATTAAGCACTTAGGTTTGTTCCACATCTTTGTAATTGTGAATTGTGATGTAATAAAGTGCATGTGTATTTTTGATAAAATTACTTCTTTTCCTTTTGGTATATAGATAGTAGTGGGAATATTGAGCAATCTATATTTAGCTCTTTGAGGAGTTACCATACCAGTTTTCACAGAGACAGTACTGATTTACAGTCCCACTAATAGTATGTAAATATCCATTTTTCTCTGCATTCATGCCAGCATCTATTGTCTTTTGACTTTTTTTTTTTGCAGTTTTTGGCTGGGGCTGGGTTGGAACCCACCACCTCCAGCACATGGGGCTGGTACCCTACTCCTTGAGCCACAGGCGCTGCCCCCTTTTGACTTTTTAATAATGGCCATCTGACAGTGGCAAGGTTGTGTCTCATTGTGGTTTTTATTTGGTTTTCCATGATAATTAGTGATGTTGAACAGTTTTTGATATGTTTGTCAATTATTTGCCTATGTTCCTCTGTAAAATTCTATTCATATTTTTTGCCCACTTTTGATGAGATCTTTTTTTTTTCTTCCTGATTGTAGTTATTTGTTGATTTTGGATATCAGTACTTTGTCAGATGTATAGTTTGCAAATATGTTTTCCAGTTTAGTAGGTTTATTTACTCTGATTAATACAATTATGCACAGAAAAGGAAATAATTTTAATTAAGTCTCATTTATTTTTGTTGCAACATGTTCCTTTCAGGTCTTAGTCATAAATTCTTTGCCTAAGTTGATGTCTGCGGGAGTTTTTCTTACATTTTCTTTGTTATTTTTCATTGTTTCGTGATTTATAGTTAAGTCTTTTATCCATCTTGAATTAATTTTTGCATATAATGAGAGATAGGGATCCTGTTTCATTCTTAGGCATGTGGTTATCCAATTTTTCCTGTACCATCTATTGAATAGGGCTTCCCTTTCTCAGTGTATTTTATTGTCTACTTTGTTAAAAATCAGTTTGATGATTTTTATTTCTGGGTTTTCTATTGTGTTCCACTGGTCTGTGTCTCTACTTTTATGCTGTACCATGCTGTTTTGGTTACTATAGTTTTGTAGTATAATTTGAAGTCAGGTAATGGGATGCTTCCATATTTGTTATTTTTGCTTAAGATTACTTTGGTTGTTCAGGCTTTTTTAGGTTCCAATTGAAGTTAAGAATTTTTTTTTCTTAGATCTGTGAAATATGATATTGGTATATTGATGGGGATTGCATTGAATTTTTAAATCAAATATGGGCCATATGAATATTTAATCATATTGATTCTACCAATGCATAAGCAAAGGATATTTTACCACTTGTTTATGTTATCTATGATTGCTTCCATCAGTGTTTTGTAGCTCTCCATGTAGAGATCTTTCATTTCCTTGGTTAAGTATATTAGGTATTTTATATATACCTTATACCTATACTTATACCTGTAAGTATAATAGGTATTTTATTTTCTTTGTAGCTATCGTGAATGGTATTGATTCTTTGATTTGACTCCCTGCTTGACTGTTCCTGGTATATATAAAGCTATTGATTTGTTTTTATTGATTTTTGTAACTTGAAACTTTGCTGAATTTATTCATTAATTCTAGGAGTTGTTTGGTTGAGTCATTAGGGTTTCCTGGATCCAAGATCATACTGTCAGCAGATCAGGATAGTTTGACCTCATCTTTCCCAATTTGGATGCTCGCTCTTTCTTTTGCTTGATTACTCTGGCTAGGGCTTCCAATGCTATCTTGAATAGAAGTGGTGACAGTGGGTATATTTGTCTTGTTCCAGTTCTTAGGGGGATTGCTTCAACTTTCCCCCATTCAGTATGATGTTGGCTGTGAGTTTGTCATATGTGGCTTTTGTAGTTTTGAGGTATTTTCCTTCTATATGTAGTTTTTTAAGAGTTTTTAATCACAAAATGGTGCTGGACCTTGGTGAATGCTTTTTTGGCATCTATTAAGATTGTCATATGGTTTTTGTTTATGTTTATGTAGTCAATCAGGTTTATTGATTTGCATATGTTAAACATTTCTTGTATCCTTGAAATCAAACTTACTTGATCATGGTGGATTATGCGGTTATGCTAGTATTTTGTTGAGGATTTTTTCATGTATGTTCATAAGGGAAATTGTTTTATAGTTTTCTTTTTGTTGTGTCTTTTTCTGGTTTTAGTATCAAGGTGATAATGGCTTCATAGAATAAGTTAGGGAGGATTCCCTCCTTCTTGATGTTATGGAAGAATTTCTACAGAACAGGTACTAGTTCTTCTTTGTATGTCTGGCAGAATTTGGGTGTGAATCCTTCTGGTACAGGAATTTTTGACAGGGGCATTTTTTATCACTTCTTCAATATCACTGGTTGTTATGGGTTTATTCAGGATGTCTGATTTCTTCCTGATTCAGGCTTGGTAGGGTGTGTGTTTCTAATATATTTTTTTTATTTCTTCTAGGTATGCTAGTTTTGTTTGCATAGGTATTTTTGTAGTACTATATATTCATGAATGGTATTTTGTATTTCTACAGCATCAGTTATAATGTATTCTTTTTCCTTTCTGATTGAGGTTATTTGAGTTCCTTCTCTTCTATTTCTGGTTAATCAGGGTTATCAATTAACCATATCATTCTGGTTAATTAATCTGGTTAGTCTGGTTATCATATCAAAGAACCAACTTTTTCTTTGTATTTTTTTATTCTTTCCATTTCATTTAGTTCTGCTCTGAGATTTCTTATTTCCTTCTTCTGCTGACTTGGGGATTAATTTGTTTGTTTTCTAGTTCCTTGTGGTGTGACATCAGGTTGTGAATTTATGATCTTCTGTCTTTTTGATGTAGATTTTTAAGGTTATAAACTTTATCTTAAGTTTGAAAATTATATCCCTTTTTTTCACTGAGTTCAAGGAATCTTTTGATTTCTATCTTAATTTTAGCATTGACTCAAGGATCATTCAGCAGCAGCAGGTGCTTATTCCATGTCTTTGTGTATATTTCAATGTTTCTAACAGAATTGATTTGTTTTCTTCCACTGTAGTCTGAGAAAATAGGTGGTATGACTTTAGTTGTTTTTTTTTTTAATTTGCTGAGGCTTGTTTTGTGCCATAAGATATGATTTATCTTGACAAATGTCCATTAGCTGATGTGAAAAATGTATAATAAAATATATAAGCAGTAATTTTGGGGTAGAATGTTCTGTATAATGTGTATGAGGTCCATTTTTTTCATTGGACCTGTTTACGTCCAGTATTTTTTTATTTATTTTTTCCCTTCAATGTTCTGTCCTGTTCTGTCAGCAGAATGTTGACATCTCCAAAAATTATATGTCACTGTTGATTTCTTGAAGTGTAGAAGAATTTGATTTTATGAAACTGGGAAGTTAATTATGATGTGCCTGGGGGATGTCTTGTTCACGTTGAGTCGTGCTGGGGTTCTGAAACTATCTGCTATCTGAATTTCAGAATCTCTCAGCGTGTCTGGAAAGTTCTCTTTCATAATTTTATGAAGAAGAGCCTCTGTGTTTTATGAAGCAACTTTGTCGCCTTCAGGGATTCCTATGAGGTGAATATTAATTTTCTTCGAATTATCCCAGAGCCCTCTGAGAGAAAGATCCATTTTTGCTCTCCATTTATTTTCATCTTTGAGCTGTTGGGCTCTTCAAAAGTTTTGTCTTCAGTGTCAGAGATCCTTTCTTCTGCCTGTTCCATTCTGTTACTGAGGGATTCTACCATATTTTTCAGATCTTTGAGGGCTGCAAACTCTTGCCTCAATGTTTCAAAATCTTTGGTCATTTTATCTTTGAAATCATTGAATTATTGAGACATCTTTTGAATAATTTCTTGAGATATCTTTTGAATAATTTCTTGAAATTCTAATTCCCTCCTTTCCTCCATTCTGTTAATCTTATTTGCTATCCAGATTCTGAACTTGATTTCTCTCATCTCAGCCATCTGTTTGTGGATAGGATCTTCAATTGCTTCTGCTCCATTGTTCCTTGTTGACTTGATCTACTCGGTTACCAGAGTTTTTCCACTAATTCCGCCCTATGGTGAATTTGCACTGTTTGGAGACTGTCCCAAAACTGTTCAGCCTGTGGCTGCCACTGGAAAAGATGCTGGCTTCTTCTGGTTGCCAGGAAAGATAGAGTGTGTTTGTCCAGAAAAGCCTCGGGTTTGACCCTTGTTTTTCTAGTTGCTGTGGCTGTTGCTCTTCACCTCCAGGTACTACCACACCTGTATAGTTCCCTCTCAACTGACTGTCCTCTCGCAGTTCTTGGGTTGTTGGGCCTGGGGTGCCAGGAACGTGTGAGTTGATCAGTTCTGGGGCACCTTGCTCAGGTGCCGGGGATAGTGGTTGAGCTGCGGCAGCTGCGTGGGGCATGTAGGGGTTAAACAGTCCTGGGTGCACCCAGCTGGGGTCCCCAGGGGCAGCAGCCCGGTGGCTGTAGCTGCGCATGGGACACGCGGGTCAAACAGTCCTCGGAGCGCCCCACTCAGGTGCTGGGAGGTGGCAGCCAAGCAATGGTCGAACAGTCCTCGGTGCTTGAGAGGGCAGCCGAGCAGTGGCAGTTGCATGGGGGATGCAGGGGTCAAACAGTCCTGGGAGTACCCTACTTGGGTGCTTGGGGGTAGCGGCCAAGTGGCAGCAGCCAGTGGGGGATGCACCGGTTGAACAGTCCTCAGCGCACCCTCTGGGGTGCTTGGGGATGGCAGGCAAGCGGCAGCTGTGTGGGGAACATGCAGCTCAAGCCATTCTCCGGCTGCAGGGCCAGGACAGCGTGCTTGGTCCTGCAGGGATGGGGGGGTGGACACAGTTCTTGGGTCTCCTCTCTCTGTCTCTGCAGGCAAGGGGGGAAGGGTAGGGTGGGAATTCAAAATGGCAGTGAAACATTAGTTCGATTTTTCTGCCTGGCTAGAGGTTGTTTGGAGTCTCAGCAGGGTCCCTCTAGGGGAGTAGAGCCCTCTTTCTGTAGCTCTCACATGTGGGGTGCGACAATAAGTCCTCAGTTCACCGCTTACCTATAGGAAACTCATAGGAGCAGACAAAGAAAAAAACACAACTTTCTTGGGGAAGGGTATGAACACCCTTCCCTCGGGATATATTATGTACCTGTAGATTGATTTCTAGGAGTTGCAACTTGCCTCAGCAGAGTTGTCCTGCAGGTATCACTCTTCTCTCTTGGCTGGGCTCCTAGTCTTCAACTTTGTTGGGTATTTTCTGGACTTTATCCTTTCCTCTGGATGGGAGCTTCTGTCCGAGGCTGGTACCTATCGGCTATCTTGCTCCCCCCCCCCCAGTACTTTTGCTTTCCTTCACCCTCAGGGATGCCTGTGATTCTTACATTTGACCATTTTACATTATCTCATGTTTCTCCTATATTTTGTTAATTCCTCTTAAGGTTTTGTTCTATATTTTTGACTGTCTTAGTTAATTCAAAAGAATTCTCTTCAAGCTCTGAAATTTTCTTCATCTTAGTCTAACCTGTTCTTAAAACTTTCCACTGCGCTTTGTATTTCCTTATATGAATTTTTTATTTCCAGAATGCCTATTTTTTTAAAATATATATATCCCTTTAGTCAATTTTTTGCTCATATACTGAATTGTTTTTCTGGTTTCTTTGATTTGGTTTTCCATCTTTTTCTTGGATCTTATTGAATTTCCTTACAATTCATATTTGGAATTCTTTATCTGTCATTTCCTTCTTTTTTTCCCCCTGGGTTTGGGACCCATTGCTAGAGAGCTGGTATGCTTCGTTGGGTGTGTCTTTTTATTCTGATTTTTCATACTTACAGAGTTCTTGCATTATGAAGAAGCTATTGATCCTTATTTTTGAATTGTCTTTTGTTTAGATGGAGATTTTCCCCCCTATTCTCACTCATAAGGATATGTGTGTGGCATATGTCAGGTAAGCATCTTTGACTTTGGTTGTAGGTACCTTGGGAGTCTATCAGGCATCCTCAATCTACGGCCTGCAGGCCACATGCAGCCTGCCTAGGACATTTGTCTGGCCCACCAGGTGTTTTTGCTGCTTCTGCCTGTCCTGCTTAGCAGCCGATTTGTCCCAGGGCCCACAGTACGGCCCTCCAACGGTCTGAGGGACAGTGGACTGGCCCCTTGTTTAAAAAGTTTGAGGATCCCTGCATGGATCCCTTGGTTATAGATATCCTTAGTGTGGTGGTTTTCTCAATTGCTGGTTATTTATAGATTGTAGTGGTGATATACCCTGTCTCTTTTTGAGGGAAAATGAAGGTCTTTGTAATTATTTCTCTTTCCTCAGCCCCATGGTTTTCATAACAGTGTGAATTATACTGGAAAACCTAGTTTAATCTCTGATACAGTAGGTGGCGTTTGTGGGTTAGAGCCAATTATGCTCTGTATAACTGACTTAGTAAATGCTGTAATGTGCTATACAAGTTGTCCACTCTGGCAGTAGGTGGTGCTTGGAGGAAAGAGCCAGCTGCAGTGGTGTTTTTATGGATGAATGTGTGGCTTTAGTCAATCAGGAGAAATACTCAGATTTCTCAGGCAGTGGGTAGATTCCTGGAGCTCTTAAGGGACTCTTTATTCTCAATCATAGCAGAGGTGGTTAGAGGATCAAGGTTGTGTGGGGCTGGGTCAGGCAAGCCTGACCCACAAAGGCAGGCAGAAGAGTTGTCTCAGCAGAGGTCAAAAGTCAAATCCCAGGCTGCTGGGGAAAGCCACCAGGGAAGGCTTTGTGGGGGCAGAGGCTGATTGGGATTCACAGATGGCTATTGAGAGTGTGCTTCACTTTTTTCCCTGTTCCTTTTCCCCATGGATCTCCTTTTGGTGGCTGGCTATAAGCAATAGCCAATATAGCTATGATCACCAGTAATAGTGTTGTGGGTTGGCAGCTTGCCTACCCAGGATTCTGCCCCAGACCAAAACTGTGGCTTTTCTGTTGGGGGAGGGGTGCTTCATGAGTTTACTATGGCTTAGACCCACACTGTCCTCTTCTTTTACACCTGCTTGGGTTCCCTTGCCTCTCAAGATTAGTTCATAAGTCTGCCCTCTGCACCTTTCAGCAATACAATTGCATCCTGAGGATATGGGGACCAGCCAGTAGGCCTGTCTTCTAGTTACCCAAGTTCAATCTCTGACCATATTAGGGAAGTGTATGTTGATCTTTTGTCATTACTTGTCCATGGAGTGCTCAAGTAGGTTTTCATGCCCTTCTGTTTAGGAACTTCTAGATGAGTAGCACCAGGGAGACCAATGAGGTAGGGAGTTTACAGCCTGAGCACCCTTTGGTTCACTGCAGGTCTTTAAGAAGAAAAGTATGAGCCCAACTCTTTACAGGAGCCTTAATGTATTGGACATGCCAACAAAGGGGAAGCAGCCACTCCTGAGAGCCCCAGCTCAATTACCCCTTGGGGCACCCATGTTGACTAACATGGGTACTGCCACTTAGCAGCAATGAGTGGGGAAAGGGGAGAAGAAGAGTCTGAATGGAAGAGAGATGGCATTATTATTCCCTTTTTCCATCTCCTTATAAGGCAACACACCCAAAATGTCCATAGTTTTTTTGGAATCCGCTAGCCTCCTGTGGCCACCACAGTCTGAACAGGAGTTGGAAAACATGTGTGTGGGGACCAGTGACATGAAAAATGAAGGCCTGAAACTCCTTGGGGAGGGCAAAGGCACAGAATGGGTAGAGAAGCAGTATGATATCTGTCATTTTGGCTTTTCTCTGTGGCAAAGAGGAGTAATCCTGAGAGGGGTAGCAACCCAGTGCTTTGTTCTCAGGAAACTCCCAGTTCACTAGCAGAAGTCAGCTCTTAGGCTTGTTTGGGTAGAGAAGCTTTCCAGTAGCTTGGGAGCCTACAGTCTTACAGAGGTATGAGGGAAGGACAAACAAAACTCTAACCTACCTTTTCCATGCAGTTCCAAGTTTCTTGGAGGTTGATCTCTGCTGAAATTTTGCTCCTTGTTGTTCTTCTCTGCAACTTCTTGCCATGGAATTATAACTGGGATGCTATAAACAAGAGAATGAAACAAACATTCATGTGGGTTAAAGTTGTCCTTTATTTACCAAGATTCAGAATTCCAGAAAGACAGGGAAATCATTCTCAAAGCTTGCCTTAGTTTGAGAGAGTTTCTCAGGGTTCTTATATCCTCCCCCAAAGTTACTATCTTTAGCTATATGTAATCCAGCTCTCTGATTTCTAGCTAAAGGTTCTATATGTCTGGTGTTGTTTTCCTCAGCCCAGGGTCATGATGGCCTTCATGTATCAGACCATGGGAAGACTGGTTGACATGACTGTCTGAAAACTAGTTATATCATGAAGTAACATTTATAGCTAAGGTGAAGAGGGGTGTTAAAACTGTTTCTCCTGTTACAGAATCTCTGGTAGGTTCTAGCTCCCCCCCCCTCCAGAATTGTATGTGAACTATGTCTTACTTTTCATTTAAAACTTTTCCTTCTTTCTGAGATGATCTGGTGACTGATGTCTCTACTCAGCCATTTTGCCCCACCCTTTTGATTATTGCTTTAAAATCCTTGTCAGATAATTCTATTATTTGTGTCATGTTGACATTTAAAAAATTTTATTTTCTCATTACTGTTGAGAGTTCCCTGGTTCTTGGTATGACAAATGATTATTTTTATTTTATCATAGAAACTTTAGGTATTATGTGACACTAAATCTTATTTCAATCTTATGTTTTATAGAATTGCTGTCACCACACCAGAGCAGAGAATGGTATACTGCTTCATTACTGTCAGTTCAGAATGAAATTCCATGTTTACCACTAGGCCTCCTTTGACAGCTGAGGGGAAGGAGCCCTTTATTATTGCTGGGCAGATATGGAATTTCAAGTACCCACTAGTTCTCTTCTGAAACCACCCTAGATAATAGGGAAAAGAATGCCATGTTACTGCTTTTCACGTGGATTATACTGTCATCATGGATGAGGGACTCCTTAATACTGGGTCAGATAAAAGTCATAGCTACCGACTCAGACTTCTCTGTCACTATCCTTGTAGTGGGGAGTGAAAGGGGAAAGAGGTACCTTTTTAGGGCTTTCTGGAAGTAGAAGTCTAGGTTTCCCATATGGCCTAGGCTATTGAGGTCAGACTACAGTTTGTTCTTTCTTCCCCACTGTGTTTCACTGGATGCTTTGGTTTGAATGTCAGTCCCCTCCAAAACTCATGTTGAAATTTAATTGCAATCATATTGGGAGGTGGTATCTTGAGAAGTGTTTAGGTCATGAAGGATCTACCCTCATAAATGGAGAAATCTCATTATCATGAGAATGGGTGCACTTCCTCCTGCTCCCTTAGCCCCTCTTTCTCTCTAACATCCTCTTTGTCCTTCAGCCATGTGGTGCCTTCTGCCCTGTTATAATGTAGCAACAATACCCTCACCATAAATTGATACCTTGGTCTTGGACTTCTAAGCCTCCAAAAATGTGATCCAATAATAAATTTATAATGTCTCTGAATCCTCACCAGCATCTGATGTTTTTTGACCTTTTAATAATAACTATTCTCATGGGGAAAGATGATTTCTCATTGTGGTTTTAATTTAAACTTCCCTGAAGATTAGTGATGTTGAGCATGTCTTCATATGTTTGCAATCCATCTATCTTCCTTTGAAAAGCTTCTGTTCATGTCTTTTGACCATTTTTTTTTCAGTTTTTGGCCAGGGCTGGGTTTGAACCTGCCACCTCCAGCATATGGGGATGGCACCCTACTCCTTTGAGCCACAATTGCCACCTCTTTTGACCATTTTTAAAATGTGGTTGTTTGGTTTTACTTGATGATTTGAGTTTCCTTTTAGATTCTTTTTTTATCGTTTAGATTTCTTTTATTTCTGCTTACTTTTGTGAATAACTTCCTTTTCCTGGATTAATTAATTTGTTTATTATTGGGGATTCATTGAGGGTACAAAGAACCAGGTTATACTGATTGCATTTGTTATGATTGTGTCCCTCCCCCAAAAGGTGTGTCACATACTTACATGAACCCCCACCTCCTCTCTCCTTCCATCTCTCTGTTCTCCTCTTCCCCCACCCATCACTGTGTACTAGGTCATTAATTGTCCTCATATCAGAATTGAGTACATGGGATTCTTGCTTCTCCATTCTTGTTATGCTTTACTAAGAATAATGTGTTGAACTTCCATCCAGGTTAATAAAAAAAATGTAAAATCTCCATCTTTTTTAGTGGCTGAATAGTATTCCATGGTATACATATACCACAGCTTGTTAATCCATTCCTGGGTTGGTGGATGTTTAGTCTGTTTCCACATTTTGATGCTTGTAAATTGAGCTGTGATAAACAGTCTAGTGCAAGTGTCCATATGGTAAAAGGAATTTTTTCCTTCTGGGTAAGTGCCCAGTAATGGGATTGCAGGATCAAATGGGGGGTCTAGTTTGAGTTCATGGAGGGTTCTCCATACATCCTTCCAAAAAGGTTGTATTAGTTTGCAATCCCATCAGCAGTGTAAAAGTGTTCCCTTCTTCCACATCCATGCCAGCATCTGCATCCTTTTCTCATTAGACCACTGAAGAGTATAGGCATAGGCAGCACATTTCTTAAACTGAAGCCATCTGTGGAAAACCCACAGCTAATATTTTACTAATTGGAGTAAAACTGAAAGCTTTTCCACTCAGAACTGGAACCAGACAAGGTTGTCCTCTATTGTCACTACTGTTAAATAGTGCTGGAAGTTCTAGCCAATACATTTAGGCAAGAGAAGAAAATAAAGGGCATACAAATGATCTTATACATAGAGAACCCCAAAGAGTCAACCACAGGACTACTGGAAGTCATCAAAAAATACAGTAATGTCTCAGGATATAAAATCAATGTCCACAAGTCAGTTGCCTTTCTATACACCAATAACAGCCAAGATGAGAAGCTAATTAAGGACCCAATTCCCTTAACAATAACATCTAAGAAAATAAAATACCTAGGAATACACCTAATAAAAGAGGTGGAGGAGCTCTGTAAGGAAAATTATGAAACCCTAATAAAATAAATAGCAGAAGATATTAACAAATGGAAGAATATACCATGCTCATGGTAGGGAAGAATCAACATTGTTAAAATGTCTATACTTCCCAAAGCAATATATGGATTCAATGCAATTGCCATGAAAATACCAACATCATACTTTTAAGATTTGGAAAAAACAATTCTTCATTTTGTATGGAACCAGAAAAAACCCCAGATATCCAAGGCAATTTTTAGTAATAAAAGCAAAGCCAGGGTATCACCCTACCAGACTTGAGGCTTTGCTACAAGGCCAGAGTGATCAAAACAACATAGTATTGGCACAAAAATAGAGACATAAACATTTGGAACCTAAAAGAAAACTATGAGATGAAACTAACATATAGCCACCTGACCTTTGATAAACCAAATAAGAACATACACTGGGGGAAAGACTCCCTATTAAATAAATGGTGGTGGAAGAACAGGATATCCACATGTAAAAGACTGAACCGGACCCGCACCTTTCTCCACCCACAAAAATTGATTCAAGATGGATAAAAGACCTAAATTTAAGGCATGAAAAGATAAAAATCCTGAAAAAAAGCATGGGAGAAACAATTGAAGATATCTGCCTGGGGAAAGACTTTATGAAGAAGACTTCCATGGCAATTGCAACAACAAAAATAAACAAATGGGACTTAATTAACCTGGAAAGCTTCTGTACCACTAAGGAAACAAAGTAAGTAGACAACCAACACAATGGGAAAGGATATTTGCATATTTTGAGTCAGACAAAAGCTTAATAACTAGGATCTGCAGAGAACTGAAATTAACATGAAAAAAGCCAACAATCTCTTTGTAGATTCCTGATATTTAGCCCTTTACTGATATGTAGTTTGCAAATATTTTTAAAATTTCAGATTGATATGAAGGTGTAAACAATTAGGTTACATTGCATTTTTTAAGTAAAGTCCAAATTGTAGTTGAGCCCTTCGCCCAGGAGATGAGCTATATACCCTTCTGTTGCACTCATTTGGTGAGAGCTTACCAATCCCCCTTCCTCTAAGCCCCCCTTAAATTTAATGGTGTCTTTCTCTCCTTTGGGTGTGTAGTTGTTCATCTACAGTTTTCAAATTATTATTGAGTACACTGTATACTTTTCTATTCTTGTGATACTTTACTAAGGAGAATGTTCTTCAACACCATTCAGATTAATGCAAAAGATGTAAAGTGTATGTATATATGTGTGTGTATACATCTCATTTTGTTAATCCATTCATGGGTTGATGGGCACTTGGGTTGATTCCATATCTTGGTGATTGTGAATTGAGCAGCAATAAACATTCTAATTCATGTGTCCTTATGGCAAATTTTTTTCTTCTGGATACATACCACGTAATCGGATTGTGGGATCAAATGGAAGGTCTACTTTTAGAATTTTTGAGGAGTCCTCATAATTCTTTCCATAAAGATTATATTAGTTTGAAGTCCCACCAGCATAGTGAAAAGGTTCCCTTCTCTCCATATTTGAGCCAGCATCTGTAGCTTTGGGATTTTGTGATATAGGCTATTCTCACGGGGGTTAGGTGATATCTCAGGGTGGTTTTGCTTTGCATTTCTCTTATTCGGGATAAGGAACATGGCATATTTTTATGTCTTTTGTTGGCCGTTCATCTGTCATCTTCAGGGGTGGTTCTGTTCATGACTCTTGCCCACTGATAAATGGGGTTGTTTGCACTTTTCTTGTTGATTAGTTAGAGTTCTGTGTAGATTCTGGTTGTTAGCCGTTTCTCAGATTTATAACATGTAAATATATTCACCCATTCTGAACATTGTCTGCTTCTTTTAGTTGTTGTGCCTTTAGCTTTGTAGAAGCTTTTTAGGTTGATAATATCCCATATATTTAGTTTTGGTGTTGGTGCAATTACCATGGATCTTCTTCATAGAAAAAGAAGATCCTGAACCATTTATTGAATAATGCTTCTTTTCCCCAGTTTATGTTATATGCTTTGTTGAAGTTGAGCCGGTTGTAGATAGATGGTTTTCTGCCTGAGCTCTCTATTCTGTTTCATTGGTTTATGTCTCTATTTTTGTACCAATATCATGCTTTTTTGGTTTCTATAGTTTTGTGGCATAGTTTGAAATATGATACTGTAATACTTCCAGATTTGTTCTTTTTGCTTAAGATTGCTTTGGATATTAGAGCTCTGTTTTTGTTCTTTAAGTAGTTTTTTTTTTTGCATGTTTTGGCTGGGGCCAGGTTCAAACCTGCCACCCCGAGTATATGGGGCCTGTAGCTGGCAGCCTACTCCTTGAGCCACAGGTGCCGCCCCCCATTTTTTTTTTTTTTACAGTGGGAGTAGATACCATGATTTGCTTTGAGGTCAACAATGCTAAACTGTAATCATGTCTTAATTTTCAGAATCTATGGTTACACCATGGTAACCTAAGGGTAAATTAGATGTTTTGAAAAAGAAATTCCTACTTTATTATTCATAGAATTTTCTTCTCTTATCTTTCAGCATGAAATGATGGCTTTTGCAATCAGCATCTTAACTCCTGTTGCTCAGAATTTAGTTAGAAAAGGGACAGAGACTAGGTGTTGGAGCTACCTAGAGTTATACACATTAACTAATTCTCTTGAGGAAATATTGGTTTAAATAATATATAATCTACATCTCCTTTATATAATACTGACAAAATTCATAAAGAGAAGTTCTTGGTTTAAATGGCAGTAAGTCAGGAAAACCCATGATGTTGGCTCAATAAACTTACTTGTAAATTATTTGATTTTAAAAATATGGATGTGTTTTGAGAATGTATCCTCAATTTAATTTATCTAGATATTTTTACCCTTGAGAATGATAGTATATATATTAAGGTCTCTAAACTTGGAAGTCAGACAGCATGGTTCCAGTTCCTAGCTTTGCTGCTAACTACTTGTGAGACTTTTGGCCAGTTATCTAACTTTCCAGGACCTTGGTTTCTTTAGTGGTAAAACTAACATATGGCAACACCTAACTTTTAGCATTATTGTGAAATTTAGATGAAAGAAAACTTATAAATCCCCAGAAACAACTGGCCCATTATAAGCATTAAGTACATGTTAGATAAAATGGTAAACATTTTTTTAGGAAAACATATCTAGTTATCTAGATGGGTCCCAGCTATTGAGAGTATTAATTGGCCCTTATTTTTCCCTTTTTGACCTCTGAATAAGGTGTAGAGTCAGATAATTCTTCACTTTTTAGGTACTTTATAATAATATAAGTACCTATACAAAATTTTAGGGTCACTTTTATTTTGAGAGCTTATAGAAATGTAAGTTATTTATTTGTCCAAAAAGTATGACCATTAGACAATTGTAGGTCACAGTTATAGAAATTTAAACCATGTGGAAAGAAAGGCAAAGTAATATAATGTATTATTTAATATGATAATATATAGATATTGATAATATATAATTCTGTTGATAATATATATTGATGTATCATTATATATCATAATAATGTAACAGTATATCAGCTGGGATGATATATCACCCTTCTGTTACATTTCAATATAGTTTGGGTGTCTAGTAAGAATTTTTTCTAAGAATATATATCTTAGGCTGATATGCCTGTGCTTAGGTATGTCAGTTTCTTACTATTAAGGAATTCCCTTCATGGAATGCTGATATCTATTTCTTATTATTTATTAATAGTATCTAAAAGGACTATAACTTTATAGACAAATAAAGCACTGAATAATTTAGCCTTTTTCAGCTTTCTTAAAGGAAATATGATTAATCATTTGAAGAATGATGCCAAAGGACAGTAGAGTCATGTGTTACTTAACATTGGGGATATATTTTTGGAAAGATGTTGTCAAGTGTTTTTATCAGCAAGTAAATATCATAGAGCATACTTACACAAATCTAGATGGCACATATAGCCTATTAAGTACCTAGGATATATACTATAGACCAGTGATTTTCAACTGGTTTGCCATTAGATCTTAAGTATGCCATGAACAGTTTTAAAGATTGTTAATTATTTTTGAAAAAAGTTCAAAGCATAGTAATCATAATCTTTGTTTTACTCTTTTTTTTATCTACATAACTTAAGTATGCTGGGGAAGGTTAACTGTAGGTTTAAGCATGCCATGAGATTAAAAAAGGTTGAAACACTTTGCTACAGGCTAGTGCTCCTATGCTACAAATCTGTACAATGTCTTACTGTGCTTAATACTACCGACAATTGTAACACAGCAGTAAATATTACTGTATCTAAACGTAGAAAAGGTACAGTAAAAATATGGTGTAAAAATTAAAAATAGTACACCTCTATAGATTACTTACTGAATGAAATTTGTAGGGCTGGAAGTTACTCTGGGTGAGTTGGCAGAGGCTTAGTACATTACTATTTACTACTGTAGATATTATTAACACTAAGGCTAAATTAAATATAGAAAAATATTTTTCCTTCTTGAGTAATCAACTTAGCTTACTATAAATTTTTACTTTATAAACTTAAAAATTTTTAACTTTTTTGGGCAGTGCCTGTGGCTCAAAAGGGTAGAGCACTGGCCCCATGTGCCAGAGATGGTAGGGTCAAACCCAGCCCCGGAAAAAAAAAAAAAAAAAAAAAAAAAAAAAAAACTTTTTAATAAGTTAAAATATAAATATATAAAGCTACATGAAAAAATTTTCTTATTAATAAACTTATTTCATAAGCTTTTTATCTATTTTAAAGATTTTTATTTTTTTACTTTCCAAACTTTAAAAAAAAAAAAACTAAGGCACAAAGATATATTAGCCTAAGCCCACGTAGGGCCTGGATTACCAATATCGTTGTCTTCCACCTCCATCCATGTATTGTCCCACTGGAAGTCCCTCAGGGGTAATAACATGCATATAACTGTCATGTCCTATGATAGCAATACATTATTCTGAATACCTCCTGAAGGACCTACCTGAGGCTTTTTTACAGTTAACTTTTAGAATAATGTGCTCCTACTTATGAAAAATATATTAAAATATAGTATAGTACATACATGAGTCAGCAACATAGCTATTATTCTGTTGAAGTACTGTGTACTATATAATTGTATGTCATATATTTTTATATAACTAGCAGCACAGTTTGTTTGTTTACACCAGCATCACCAAATACACATTCAGTAATGCATTGTACTACAAATGTTACAATGGCTGCAACATCACTAGGTAATAGGAATTTTTTATGTCTATATTAATAGGAAACTAATGTTGGATTTGTGGTATGTCTTTGTTTGAAATGTCAGTAGTATATGACTGTATTTTGCTATGGTTAGGAAAAAATCATTCTTCACCTTAAGTTTTCAGTAGAATATTTAATAAGTATTTTTTAAAGATTAGAGTAGGGAGTGATAAAACAGATGAAAGAAGTATGTTTTAGTTTGCCAAAATAGTAACATGAAACCTACTTAATTTTGTGCCAAATTTTCAGTCACTGAATTAGTTTTAAGGCTGTATAAAGTGTTTTCAATTTATTATTCATCAAAATGAATTGAGTACCTATTGTGTATCAGGTACCTTGCTAGAATGTGGCTATAACATCAAATCCAAGATTAACAAGGTCTCTGCTTTTGTGGGAATTTAAAGGCAAGGGGGAGAGAGGATCAAAACAGCAAACAAATAAGGTTAATTATAAGGGTTCTGAAGTAAGAAGCAGGCTGTGAATAAAGAATAAGCAGAGGGGACTTGTTAGATAGTATAATATGGAAAGTCCTCTATGAAGGAAAAACAACTAAGCTGAGATTTCAAGCAATGAATAAGATGAAAAGAAGATATAAAATATAAAGAAGATATTTAAAGATCTAAGAGAAGAGAATTTGGGTAATTGGAATATGTAATAGGGAGGAACTTCATGCATTCATACAACTGAAAGAACAGTGATATTTGAGAAAAGAAGATACTGATACTGTTAATTCTTTAAATATTTGGTAGAATTTAGTAGTGAAGCTATCTGGTTCTGTGCACTTCTCTTTGATGGTTATGATTAATAGTTCAACATCCTTATGTGCTATAGGTCTATTCAGACTTTTGGTTTCTTCTTGAGTTAATTTAGTAGGTTGGCAATTTAATAGGCATACAACTGTTCATGATATTTTTTGCTTTCAGGTTAATGTGAGGGTACAAACAACTGTTACAATATTTACATATGTTTCGTAGAGTCCCTCTTGTAGTTGTGCCAATACCCTCATGTTATGTCCATTAAGTGGGAGCACACCAATCCCCTCACCTTCTCCCTCTCTTCTCTTCTTCTCCCCTCTCCCTCGTTCCTCTCCCCTTAACTTGAATTGAAATGAATTTTTCTCTTATGTGGGCATGTATTAGATTATCTACTGGCTTCATATTGGTATCAAGTACATTGGATATTTGTTTTTCCATTCTTGTGATACTTACAAAGAAGAATGTGTTTCAACTCTATCCAAGTTAATACAAAAGATGTAAAGTCTCCACCTTTTTATGGCTACACAGTAGTTCATGGTATACATACACCACTGTTTTATTAATCCATTCCAGGATTGATGGGCATTTAGGTTGTTTCCATATCTTGGCAATTATAAATTAAGCTGCAATAAACAATTTAGTGCAAATGTCCTTATGATAAAATGATTTTTTTTTCTTCTGGGTAGATGCCTAATAATAGGACTGTGGGATCAGATGGGAGATCTGATGTGAGTTCTTTGAGGATTCTCTATACTTATTTCCAAAGAGGCTGTATTAGTTTGCAGTCTCACCAACAGTGTAAAAGTGTTCCCCTCTCTCCACATTCCTGCTAGCATCTGAAACTTTGGAACTTTGTGATGTAGGCTATTCTCACTGGGGTTAGGTGATATCTCAGGGTGGTTTTGATTTGCATTTCTTTGATGATTAGGGGTGACGAGCATTTTTTCACATGTTTGTTAGCCATTTGTCTGTCTTCATCACAGAAGGTTCTGTTCATGTCTCTGCCCAGTGATAGGTGGGATTGTTTGTTCCTTTTTTGTTGATAAATGTGAGCTCTTTATAGATCCTAGTTGTAAAGCATTTATCAGATTTGTAACATACAAATACTTTTTCCCATTCAAAAGGTTGTCTATTTGCTTCAATTGTATCCTTAGCTGTGCAGAAGTTTTCAGTTTAAGTTCCATTTGTTTATTTTTGTTATTGTTGCAATTGCCACAGAAGTCTTCTTTCTAAAAATCTTTCCCTAGACCAACATGCTCAAGATTTTTCCCTACACTTTTTTCTAGGATTTTTATTGTTTGATGCCTTAGATTTAAATATTTTATACATCTTGAATCAATTTTTGTAAGCGGTAAAAGGTGTGGATCCAGTTTCAGTTTTTTACATGTGGCTATTCAGTTCTCCCAGAACCGTTTATTGAATAGGGATTTTTTTTCCCAGTGTATGTTTTTGTTTGGTTTATCAAAGATAAGATGGCTATGAGAGTTTGGTTTCACCTCATGGTTTTCTATTCAGGTTCCATATGTCTGTGTTTCTATTTTTGTGCCAATATCATGCTATTTTGATTACTGTAGACTTGGAATATAACCTAAAGTCTGGTCAAGCAATGCCTCCAGCTTTGCTTTGTTACTAAGAATTGCCTTGGGTATATGGAATTATTTTCTGGTTCCATACAAAATAAAGAAGTATTTATTCTAGTTCTTCAAAGTATGCTGTTGGTATTTTAATGGGGATTGTTTGACCCTGTAGATTGCTTTGGGAAGAATAGACATTTTAACAATATTGATTCTTAGAATTGCATTAATGTACATAGTTATCATTCAATAAAACAAACAAACAAACAAAAAACCAATATTGATTCTTCCCAGCTAAGAACATGGCGTGTTCCTCCAATGGTTAATATCTTCAGTTATTTCTTTTGTAAGAGTTTCACCATTCCCTAGGTATTTAATTTTCTTTGAAGCTACTGTGAAGTGGATTTTGCCCTTGATTAGCTTCTCAGTTTGGCTTTTGTTGGCATATACAAAGGCTACTGATTTATGAACATTGATTTCATATCCCAAGACATGACTGTATTTCTTGGTCAATTCTAGGAATCTTGTGGTTTAATCTTTTAGGTTCTATTGGAATCCCTACTGCTTCACAGTGCCCCTGAGCGATGTTTCTGGGTAGGTTCACCCAGCCAGAGGTGGCCAAAATCCTCTGTCTCTTATCTCACTGAGCCACTGTTGGGAAAGATGTGTCTAGTTCACCATGTTGCTCTGCCCATAATATTCATTTATAATCTTTTTCATTTCTTTCAGGTTTGTTACTACAAACCTCAAGTCACTCCTTGGATTTCTGATTTTAGTTATTTGTATTTTTTTTGTCCTTAGTCTAGATAAAGGCTTCCCAATTTCTTGATCTTTTCAATGAACTGACTTTTGGTTTAATTGATTCTTTTAATTTTCTATTCTTTATTACATTTATCTCTACTCCAACTATTTTATTTGGATAGTTTTGGGGTTAGTTTAATCTTCTTATTATAGTCCTATTAGGTGCAAAATTAGGTTATTGATTTTTGAAATATAGATCCTGTTTTTTATGTCAAAATATTAAGAGGGTACAAATGTTTTTAATACATGAATCAGAATCACTTTTGTAATACTTAAGTCAGAGATGTATGTGTTCCCATCACCCAAATAGTGTTTTGGTTTTTTTTTTTGAGATAGAGCCTCAAGCTATCCCCCTGGGTAGAGTGCCATGGCATCACAGCTCATAGCAACCTCCAACTCCTGGGCTCAAGCGAGTCTCCTGCCTCCGCCTCCAAGTAGCTGGGACCACAGGCGCCTGCCACAACGCCTGGCCATTTTTTGGTTGCAGCCATCATTGTTGTTTGGTGGGCCCGGGCTGGGGATTCAAACTCGCCACCTTAGGTGTATGTGGCTGGCGCCTTAGCCGATTGAGCCACAGGTGCCGAGCCACCCAAATAGTGTTCACAGTACTTGTTAGGTAGGCTTTTAACTCTCCCCTCTTTTCTTCTCCCTGCTGCTTGATTTTCAATGAGTTCTACTTTCCTATGTACATATATGTGCCCATCAATTAGTTCCAATTTAATAGTGAGTAAATGTGGTGTTGATTTCCCAATTCTTTAGATACTTCACTGATGATCATTCTATTCAAATTGCTGCAAAAGGCATTAATTCATCCTTTTTATGGCTTAGTAGGATTCCATGGTATACATAGACCACATTTTGTTAATCCACTCCTGAATTGGTGGGCCCTTGGGTTAATTGCACATTTTAGCACCTGTGAATTGTGCTGCAATAAACCTTTGAGTGCAGGTGTCTTTTTGATAAAATGATTTCTTTTACTTTGAGTAGATGCCGAATAGTGGTATTGTGGGATTAAATATGATACCATTTGACTATTTTGCTTTGGTTGCCTGTGCTTTGCTGGTATTACTCAAGAAGTCCTTGCTCAAGCAATGTCCTGAAGCATTTCCACTATGGTTTTTTGTTGTTTTTATTTTTAGTAGTTTCATAGTTTCAAGTCTCAGATTTAATCCACTTTGAGTTGATTTTTGTATATTGTGAGAGACAAAGGTCTGGTGTCATTCTGCATCTGTATGCTTGGATGATTCCAAATCTTGGCTATTGTGAATATTGCTGCAATAAACATGGAAGTAAATATATTTTTTCAATATACTAAATTTCTCTCCTTTGGATATATATCCAGCAGTAGGATTTCTAAGAAACTGGTAGTTCTATTTTTAGCTTTTTGAGGAACCTCCATACTATTTTCCATAGTGATTGAACTAATTTATGTTCCTACCAATAGTGTATCAAAGTTACCCTTTCTCCACCTCTCCACATCCTAACTAACATTTGTTATTGCCTCCATTTTTTTGATAAAAACCATTTTCAACTAGGGTGAGATATTTCATTGTAGTTTTCACTTGCATATGTCTGAATAATTATGTTGAGATTTTTTTCATATACTTATTTGCCATTTGTATATCTTCTTTTGAGAACTGCCTATTAGGATACATTGCCCACTTTTAAATCAGATTATTCAGGTTTTTTTCCTATTGAGTTGTTGGAACTCCTTGATATTCTAGTTATTAATCTTTTGTTAGCTAGGTAATATGTAAATATTTTCTCCCATTCTTTGGGTTGTCTTTTCACTTTGTTGATTGTTTCCTTTGCTGTACAGTAGCTTTTTAGCTTGATATAATCCCATTTGTCTGGTTTTGCTTTGGTTGCCTGTGCTTTGGGGATATTAGTCAAGAAGTCCTTGCTCAAACTAATGTCCTGAAGCATTTTCCCTATGTTTCCTTTTAGTAGTTTCACCATTTCAGGTCTTAGATTTAAGCCCTTAATCCATTTTGAGTTGATTTTTGTACATGGAGCGATAAAGGTCTAGTTTCATTCTTCTGCATATGGTTTTTCAGTTTTCCTGGCACTATTCATTGAAGAGACCATCCTTTCCTCACTATGTGTTCATGGCAGCTTTGTTGAAGATAAATTCACCATGGATGCATGGAGTTATTTTTGGGTTCAGTATTTTGTTCTATTGGTATATGGGTGTGTTTATGCCAGTATCATTCTGGTTTTGCTTATTACAGCTCTGTATTATAATTTCATGTCAAGTAATATGATTCTTTCAGCTTTATTCTTTTGGTCAGGATAGCTTTGGTTATTCTACACATATTGTGGTTTCATATAAGTTTTGGAATTAGTTTTTCTATTTCTCTAAAGAATATCACTGGTATTTTGATAGGTGATTGCATTAAATCTGCAGCTTACTTTGGGTAATATGGAAATTTTAATAGCATTGATTCTTCTTATCCATGAGCATGGAATATATTCCTATTTTTGTGTGTGTCTCCTTCAATTTCTTTCATCAATGTTTTTATAATTATCATTATAGAGACCTTTCACTTTTGGGTCTTTTATTTGTAGCTATTACAAATGGGATTACTTTCTTGGTTTATTTTTAGATTGTTTGCTGTTGGTATATAGAAATGCTTCTGATTTTTGCATGTTGATTTTGTATCCTGCAATATTACTTAAGTTACTTGTCAATTCTAGTATATTCTTTGCAGAGATTTATTTAAATTTCAAAATATTAAGTGGTTAAATATGTTTTTGTTACAGGGGGTCACTTTTGTAATGCTTGAATCATGGCTCAAGCATGACTGAAGTCATTGATAAAATGACATCTTTTCCTTTGGGTAGATATACAGAAGTGGGATTGCTAGATTGAATGGTAGGCCTATATTCATTTCTTTCAGGAATCTCCATACAGTTTCCCATAGAGGTTATACTAAGCTGCAGTTCCAACAATAGTGAACATTCCATTTTTTCTGTATCCCTACCAGCATGTATTTTTTTTTAACTTTTTGATAATGGCCATTTGGACAGGGTAAGGTGGTATTTCATTGTGGTTATTTATTTATTTACTTATTTATTTTAGTACAAAATAAGTTTTAATATTCTAAATTGTGATATATGTTTTCAGCAATAGTCTACTTTATTGTTTCCAGTCACATATAGTGATTAAAAAGTAATAGTTCTCAAGCTCTAAGCAGGAAACTGTGGGCTTTCTATAAAAGTGTAAATGCAGGACAATATAGTCTTCTTTTTTTAGGTATTCAAGTTTTCATTGTGTCTTTCCTTTTATTTCAGAGTTTTAAGGGAGTAAAAATGTTTTTATTACATGGATTGCTTTTGTAATGCTTTTGAGTCATAGTTATAAGGTGCCCATCACGCAAATAGTGTTCATTGTACCCATTAGATAGGTTTACAACCTTCCCATCCTACCCCCTTTCCCCCACTTGATTTCCAATGAGTTTTACATTTCTCTGTGCACATGTTCCAATTTAATGGTGAGTACATGTGGTTTTTGGTTTTCCTTTCTTGAGATACTTCACTTAGGATAATGATCTCTAGTTCCATCCAAATTGTTGTGGAAGGCTTTAATTCATCCTTCCTCATGGCTGAGTAATATTTGATAGTACACATATACTACATTTAAAAAAATTCATAATATTACTGGGGTATACACATTTTGGTTATATAATGTTCTTTTGTGTATTTTAAGTCAAGGTCATAAGTGTGACATTCACTCAGAATGTGTACATTATACCAGTTAGGTGTGAGTTAACCTAACCTTTACTCTCCCTTCCCACCCACTTGGTTCCTGTTGAGTTTTGCTTCCATATATGTATTTAAATGTTGATCAGCTAGTTCCAATTCAGTATTTAGTACATGTGGTGTTTGTTTTATCATTCTTACAATATTTCACTTAGAATGATTTTGATGTGGTATTGGATTCATTTTGCTATTTTTTGATGTGGTATTGAATTCATTTTGCTAGTATTTTGTTTGGGAATTTTTGTGAATATATTCATAAAGGATATTTGTGTGTAGCATTCTATTACTTTTATATCCTTTCCTAACTTTGATATCAAGATGACTGTGACTAATAGAATGAGTTAGGGAGGATCCCCTCCTTCTCAATGTTATAGAATAATTTCTGTGTGATGGATACCAGTTCTTTGTAAATCTATTAGAATTTGGCTGAGAATTCATCTTGTCTAGTGCTGTGTTCTTGTTTTGTTGGTAGGGATACTTCTTATAACTGCTATACTATCACTGCTGGTTATTTATCTGTTAAGAATTTCTATTTCTTTATGATTGAGTCTTCAGAGATTGTGTGTTTTCATGAATTTGTCCATTTTCTCTACATTTTATAGGTTCTATACAAAGTGATTTTCATAGTATTCATGGATTGTGTTTGTGTGGAGTCAGTTGTAATGTGTAGTATCTTCTATTTCATTTCTGGTTGATTATATTCATGCCTTTTCTCTTATATTTCTGGCTAATGTATCAAGGGCTCTATCAATTTCATTTATCTTTTAAAGAACTAACTTTTTGTGTTGTTGATCCTTTACATTGTTTTTTGTTTCTATTTTGTTAAGTTCTGCTCTAAGTGTTGTTATTTTTTCTTTCTACAGGCTTTGGGTTTGGTTTGTTCTTCCTTTTCTACTTCCTTGAGATGTGACATTAGGTTTTTTATATTTCTCCTTGATGTAGACATTTAAAGCTATAACTTTTCCTTTAGAACTCCTTTTTATAAATTCTATACCTTTTTATAGCTTGTGTCTCCTATATCATGGAATCTTTTAATTTCTGTCTTAATTTCATGTTTGACCCAAGAATTGCTTAACAGTAGGTTGTTTAATTTTCATGAGTTTACATTTATTTGATTGTTTCTTTTAGAATTTATTTCTAGTTTTATTTCTCTGTGGTCTGAGAATATACATTGTATGATTTTGGATTTTTTTAAAATTTATTGAGACATTTTTTGTGGACTAAGATATGATTAATTTGGGGGAATATCTCACATGTTGATAAGATTTATATTTGGTAGTTTGGGGAATAAAATATTCTCTTAGTGTCTTTTAGATTAATTTGTTCTAGAGTTCTGTGTGTTTTATTGATTTTCTTCTCTGTCTAGCTATATGAGTAAGGTATTGATATCCCTGGTAAGTATGATGATACTGTATGTATCATTGCTTTGATCCAGTAGGATTTCTTTTATGAATCTGGGAGCTCTTGTGTTAAGTGCATATATATTTAGAATTGTTGTGTCTTGTTGAATTGCTTTCTTTACCATTATATCATGATGATCTTTGTCTTTATCATTATTGACACAAAATCAGTACTATCTGATATGTGAATTGCTACACCTACTCTCTTTTGGTTTCCATTTGTGTAGAATGTTTTTTCCATCCTTTCACCTTGACTCTGTGTGATTCTTTCTGGATTAGATGTGCTTCTTGGAGAGAGAAGACACTTGGGTTGAGTTTCTTCATCCATTCAACTGGTCTGTATCTTTTGAGTGGAGCATACAGATGGTCTTTCTTCAGTGATAGTAGTAGTATGTGGGATGCTGTTCTGTTCATCTTGTTGGGTAGTACATTACTGTTCATTTCCCTTCCTGTACTTTTGTTTTATATAGGTTGTGAGTTTTTGCTCTCATTGATTTGACACTGGTGGGTTTGTACTGTGCTGATACATATGTAATAAGATTCTAAATATTTCTGGTAGGGCAGATCTAGTCATTGCAGTTTCTCTCAGTATTTGCTGGCCTGAAAAAGTATTTAATTTATGAAACTTATACAAAATACAAGATTCTTGGCTGTCATTTCTTCTGTTAAGTAGACTGAAGATGGGGCCCCAATTTATTCTGACCTTTAAAGTCTTTTTTCACATGTCTGCTACTAGTTTGATGGATTTTCCACTGTAAGTTAATTGTTTTCATCTTGCTGCTTGTAGAATTTTCTCCTTCTTTATAACTTTGGCCATGTTGATTACTGTGTATCTTAGAGATGTTCTATGTGCTATTAAGATTTCTTGTGTTTGATGACCATCTTGAATCTGAAGGAGTGAATCTCTGATAATACCAGAGGGGTTTACCCTAATTATTCCCCTGAATATATTTTTATGCTGCTTGCTCTTTTTTATTCTTCCTCAGGGAATACTATAATTAATATAGTTCCATATTTGATTCATATAACTTCATATTTCTTTGAGTGTTTACTCATCTTTATTCTCTTTTCTGCATCTTTGAAGGATTGGGTTTGCTCAATCATGCCACATGGCCTCTCAAGAGCCTTGTCTTCAAGATCTGAGATTCTTTCTTAAGCTTGGTTTAGCCTGTTGTTGAAACTTTCTGTTGTATTTTAAAGTTTTCTAAATGACTCTTTAATTTATTCAAGTTCTATTATGTCCTTTCTTATGTTGTCAATCTCTTTGTGACTTATTATTTTTTCTTTGATTTCTTAAGATATTCTTGGGTACTTTTTTGTTGGTTTTCAACTTTTGCTTCAATTCCATTCATCTTATTTGCCATCTACATTATGAATTCCATTTCTGATATTTCATCACTTTCCTTTGAGGTCCACTACCATAGCTCCATTGTGATCTCTTGAGGTGGGGTAGTTAACTGTTTTCTTTTTCTATTTTTCCAGAGTCCTTTTGCTAGTTTCTTCTCATCTGAATCCTCTTCTCTTAGTTTAGTGCTGATGCAGAGCACTTGTTCTCTTTTGGTAAGAACTCTCTACTACTTAGTGAGAAGAAGATGCAGTCCTTAGATGGCACTTTTTTATCTTGTCTGGAAGGTTGAACCAGTGGGACACATGTTGTTTTTTGTCCTAGTCCCCTGTCATTATCATAGACCAGTTGGTGACCGATGATCCTTTTTGGGGTGATGGATTCTTTCTCAGATCATTGTTAGAAGCTCCACTTGAATGCTGGGTGAGACTCTCTCCATGTTAGCTAGCATTGTGTGGGATTGCTCTGACTAGAACCTCCTCATGGGGGTGAGAGTAGAACCTGTGTGAGGTTATCTATTCAGTAGTTATAGATGTATGGGCCATAAATGTTTGGTTGACCCATATTCAGCTATAATGGTGATTCAAGGAGGGCATCTCTGGTGGAGCTTTGGATCTCAGGGAATTTCTGCAGGCCCAGCAGTCATGTTGGGTCTTAGAGGTAGGGTCTTGGCGTCTAGGCACAGGGCTTGAATCTCCAGGTGAAGTCATGAGCATGCCAAGAGCACTGGAACCACAGGGGTAGATCTTCATGTCCCAGCTATTGTTCTAGATCTTCAGGGAGTAGAGCTATAGCCTCAGCAGCAGACACAAGGTCTTAGACTTTGAGCCTTGGGCCTGGGCACAGTGGAAGCCTCAGAGCCAGAGATATCTGGAGGCAGGTAAGGAGCTGTGTAGGTGGGGCCATGGTGTCAGAATACAGCATGGGAACTGTAGAGGTGGAACCATATGGGGGAGGAGCAGTTTTGGCAGGATGGGGACCTGCTCCAGTGGTTTAGGGATCATGGAGTTGGAGCTGCCCAGCTGGGGGGTGGCTCTGTTGAACCTAAATGGACAGGGGTGGTTCTGGTAGTTTAGGAACTATAGAGGCAAAGACATGTAGGGTGAACAGCAGTCATAGGTGGTGGAGCTGTGGGCCAGGACCACCAAGAAGTTGGGTTTTTTCCCCAGTTGGAGTCCCATTTCTAGTTTCACTGAGGCATCTGTCACATGGCCTCTCAGGTGGTACCTGAGGTGCTCCCTCTACTCAGATTCTTCTTTGGGGGAGGGGTACTTGGCTCCCAGTCACAGGGCATGGAACAGAGGAGTGTTTGCTCTGCCTGCTCCCTTCCCAATCTGGTAAGGGTGATGAAAAGGCGGCTGTTGCAAGGCTAAGCCTCATGCAGACTTGGCACCCTGTACCTGAGAGCTCAGAATGGCATCAGTTATAGTAAGCTGGGAACAGTAGCCACCAAATCCTTCCTGTGCCTACTCTCTGGTGCAGTGTCTCTATACAAAGTCTAAGGCACTCTCTGGTGAGTCCAAAAGTCTATAGTAGTTGTGGTGCACCCCTTGGGGCTTGGCCTGAAGTGCCTACAGGGTGAGCATGGAACCACAGGGCTCTTTTATCCTGCCTTGCCCATGTATGGATGCCTCTTCAAAGTTTCCTTTAATGTTGCTTCATGAATCACTTCATCATTTTCTCCTTCAGTTTGAATGTCCTCATCATTTCTACATAGTTGTGCAATGTTCATTCCAAGAAGAGCCATTTATAGGTAGGCCACCAGTTTTCTATTTATTTATTTATTTATTTATTTATTTATTTATTTATTTATTTATTTATTTATTTTTTGTGTGTGAGTATATGTGTGTGGAGTCTTTAGGTTTCTTTAAGATTTATTTTCTGTAAACAAGGATAATTTGACTTATTTCCTATTCAGGTACTTTTATTTCTTTCTCTTGTGTGATTGATCTAGCTAGAAGTGCTCACTCTGTTGCATAATAGTTGTGAAGGTGGCATCCTTATTTTGTTTCAGATCAAGAGTCAAGCTTTCAGTTTCCCTCCATTCATTATGATATGAGCTGTGGATCTTTCATATGTGGCTTTTATTATGTTGAGGTCAGATCCTTCTATACCCAGGTTTTTTTAGTGTTTTTATCATGAAGAGATATTGAATTTTATCAAATGCTTTTTCAGCATTGATTGAAATGATCATAGAGATTTTGTTTTTTGTCCTCTTGATATTATGTATCACATTGATTGTGTATGTTGAACCATCTTTACATCCCTGAAATGAATCTCATTTGATCATGATGAATAGTCTTCTAAATATGTTGTTGAATTTGCTTGCTAGTTTTCGTTGAAAATTTTTGTATCTGTGTTTGTCGGACATATTGGTCTATAATATTCTTTTTTGGTGGTCTTTGGTTTTGTATCAGAGTGATACAAGCCTCATAGAATGAGTTTGGGAGAATTCCCTCTTTCTTGATGTTTTGGAATAGTGTAAGTAGGATTGGTATGAGATCTTTAAATACTTGGTAGAATTCAGCAGTGAAGCATTGGGTTCTGGGCAATGCTTTGGGAGACTTTTTATTACTACTTTTATCTTATTATTTATTATTGGTTTATTCAGGTTTTGGTTTTCCTCCTGGTATAATCTTGGTAGGTTGTCTAAGCCTAGAATTTTACTCATTTCTTGTAGGTTTTCCAATTTATTGGCATATAGTTGCTTATAGCAGTATCTAATGATCCTTCATGTTTCTGTACTGTCAGTTGTAATAGTTGTAATATCTCTGTTTTCATCTGATTTTATTTACTTGGGACTTCTCTCTTTTTTCTTAGTATGGCTTAAGGTGTATCAATTTTGTTCATCTGTAAATATCTATTAGGCCCTTTTTGGTTATAGTTCAGATTGAGTCCAATGTTTCTTTCTTTTCTGTCTGGATGATCTAATGCTGAAAATTGAGTGTTGAGGTCTGCAGTGATTATTGTATTGGGATATCTCTCTCTTTAGTTCTTAGAATGTTTTCTTGATATATCTGGGTGCTCCAGTATTGGGTGCATGTATATTTAGAATTGTTATATCATCTTGTATTCACTAATTTTTCATTATATGACATAATGACTTTCTTGTATCTTTTTACAGTTTTTGTCTCAATCTATTTTATGTAATAAAAATATAGTTATTCTTGCTTTGTTTTGGTTTCCATTTGCATGCAGTATATTTTTCCATCCCTTTATTTTCTGTCTGTGTGTGTCTTATAAAGTGAAGTGTGTTTCTTACAGAAAACATGTAGTTGGCTTTTGTTTTTTAATTAATTCAGCCTCAGTGTCTTTTGTCTGTTCATATTAAATGTTACTGATAGAAAAGCTTTTACTACTGCTGTGTTGTTGTTGGATCTGTGGCCTGCTCTGCCCTCCCTCACTCCCTCCCCCCTCTTTTCCTCCCTTTCTTCTTCCCTTCCTCCCCTCCCTCCCTCTTTTCTTCAGTTCTTCCTTTCCTCCAATTTTAATTTCTCACTTTTTATTTTTTATGAATTTTTTGTGTTTTTTGATTTGAGGTTACCATGAGGCTTGAAATAAACATTTTATAACTAATTACTTTAAATATATGCCCACTCTGCTTACAAACAAATAAGCAAAGAGAAATCTAACAAACTCTACACTTTAACTCCATCCATTTCCCTGTTTTTTAACTTTTTATTGTTTTCATCCATACTATTTTTTTGCAGTTTTTTTTTCTTTTTTTTTGCCAGGGCTGGGTTTGAACCTGCCACCTCTGACGTATGGGGCCAGCGCCCTATTCTTTTGAGCCACAAACACCGCCCCATCCATACTTTTTATAGTATCCACCTCTGAAGAGTCATTTTTGTTGATTTTGGTAGGTTTGTCTTTTAGTTTCCTATTCAAGGTATAACTGGTTTATACATCACATTTGTAGGTATAGTGTATTCTGTATTTGTGTACTTAATCCTAAAGGTCTGGGTTTGCTTGGATACATCCTTAAGACGGCTTTCCATATATTCAATGGGATTTGAATGTTTTGATTTTGTCACTGCAGTTATATCAGGACTTGGGGTGCCCCAAGTCCAGTAATACTGTGACTCTTGCTGGTTCTTGGTGGTATTGCCTTGGTGGACTTGGGTAAAAGTTAGAAAATTTCCTAGATTACCAGGCAAAGTCTCTCAGTCTCTCCCTTCACTCTCTGTGCTGGGCTGCTTGAGTTGGGGGTGAAGTGAAGTGCCTATTTTTAGTCTTCTACAGGTCCCCAGTCAGTTTGTCCAGCACCATTTATTAAATAGGGAATCTTTTCCCTATTCAATGTTTTTAATTGGTTTATCAAATATAAGGTAATGGTAGGTAGCTGGATTTATCTGTTGGCTTTCTAGTCTGTTCCATACATCTACCTCTCTGTTTTTGTGCCAATACCATGCTGTTTTAAGCACTATAGATTTATAGTATAGTCTGAGGTCTGGTAGGGTGATTCCTCCTGCTTTGTTTTTATTCCTAAGTAATGTCTTAGCTATTCGAGGTCTTTTCTGGTTCCATATAAAGTGAAGTATTAATTTTTCAAGATCTTTAAAATATGACAGTGGGACTTTAATGGGGATTGCATTAAAATTGTATATTGAAAAGACAAAACTATTTTTAAAAACACAGCTACAGAAATTGATTAAAGAATGTGAAGTTGGTGGCAGTACACTCAGAGCAGCCTGTCTGCACTGACCTGGCTGAGCAGTGAGCAGGCAGTTGCCTGGGCCAGTAGGTCCCTACCAGCTAGCTGAGTGCCATGCCCTCCACACAAGCTAGGGCATTACAGAGAACAGAGGCTGGACCCAGCCCCAGGCCATGGGCAAGGTGGGAACTCAGCCGTCCCAATCACTTCAATGGATGGGTGCAGTGAAGGTGACAATGGAAATCTTAAAATGGTGATTTTCTAGGTGCTGTTGGAGCAGTGGTTCTCTACCTATGGGTCACAACCCCTTTGTAACAATGAAAATACATCCTGCATATCAGATATTTACATTATGATTCATAATAGTAGCAAAATTATAATTACAAAGTGGTAATGAAAATAATTTTATGGTTGGGGGTCACCACAACATGAGGAACTGTATTAAAGGGTCACAGCATTAGAAGGCATTAGGAAGGTTGAGAACCACTGTGTTAGAGGATCTTAGGTATGCCATGAAAATATTTAGAGATAATTCATTAAATGATTTTTGAAAGAAGTTTAAAGCACAGTAAGCATATTCTTTTTTTTTAACGAACATAATTTAAATGTGCTACAGAAATTCCACTATAGGTTCAAGTGTGCCATGAGATAAAATAGGTTGAAAAACACTGCCTTACAAGATGAGAGCCTCACACTGCCCTTTTTCTCCATCTGTTGCAAAATTAGATGCTGTGGTGGGTGGTGGGATATTCAGAGAATATCCTTAATGGATGATGAGTTCTACTTATCACAGAGAAATCTCATGGACAACTACTACCAGGAATTTGAAGACACAGAAGAGAATAAACTTACCTAGGCACCTACTTTTAATAAATATATTTCTTTGGTAAAAAGTACATTGAGGAACAGCTACCAAAGCAGATACCTGAATTTAAAATGGAACAGTGGCAGAGCAGATTCCTGGATTTAACATGGCAGCCTCCACAACATTACAACATCATAAGGATGAAATGGCTGGTGACATATTCAATATGCTGCTCATTTTTATGCATGTTCTGGCAGAACATGTGGCATGTTCATACAGAAACGTTTCTGTATCACAGAGCAGAAAAACAAGGCCAGGGCCTAGATCTTAAGCATTGGTTTCACTGTGGAAATCATCTTCTATGCCAACTTCCCAGAACGATCTGCAGCACTAGGTCCCACATCCAGCCCAATGAATGGGATCATTCTGAATTTTACCAGCCCAAGGGGCTAAAAGGCTGTCATGCAGATACTAAAATTAAGTGTTTGAGGAGAGGACATGAAGAAATGGAAAATGCTCAATTCAAGATAAAATATCAAGTGGAATTTACTAGGATCCACTTAAATTTATAAAGAGAATAAGCCAAATATTACTAATAGATTATCTGGGTACAGAATTATACCCTTAATTTTTTTTTTTTTTTTGAGATAAAGTCTCAATCCATTGTCCTGGGTAGAATGGGATGGCCTTAGCTCACAGCAACCTCAAATTCTTGGGCTCAAGCAATCCTGTTGCCTCAGCCTCCAGAGTAGCTGAGACTATAGGCACCCACCTTAAAACCTATCTAGCTACTATCATTAGTAGAGACCTGCTCTCACTCTTGCTCAGGCTGGTCTCAAACTCCAGTGCTGAAGCAATCTACCTTCCTCAGCCTCCCAGAGTACTAGGAGTAAGGGCTTGAGCCACCACACCCAGCTAACCTTAATATTTTTATATGTCACATATTTTATTTGACATGTAAAGTTTTAAATCACAGAAAATAATACATGTAATTTTTGAAAGGTATGAGGTAAAACTCCATTCATAATAGAGATTGTTGTGTTGATATTGAGAAGTTATTTATAGGAAAGGAGTCTGAATGGCAAACATACATGTATGTCAGTATTAAAGCCCTGATTTCAAAATAAAACATCACTAATTCCCTTTAAGAATGCATTAAGCAAAAATGAGTCAAGGAATGGTTTAACCTTTTCTGAGTCATCTTGAAACTAAACTTATTTTATGCTTTTAATTTCCATGTGTTAGTTTTCACTTGCAAATAAACAATGTGACAAATGAATATGGCTGGAGGTCAGTGCCAAAGAAAAGATGTGGGGCTTCAGTCCCAATATCAGGTTTGAGTTCAAGCTGCAGGTGCCTGAGAAGCAATGTGTACTTGCTGCACATAAGTAGATAGCTGAGTCAATAGGTTGGGCATTTTCAAAGTGCAGGGAGAGATGTTTGGCCTCCTTATTCAACAAAACATCAATTCTTTCAAATACATATTTTCTGTTCTCAGTGTAAAAAATATCCGCAAAGTACCAGAGACCTTTTCCAAGTTCTTGCTTATACCAAAGGAAGTACATGGAAGCACTGTCTGAATAAGTACAGTTGATAACAAAGCTGTCTCCCTCCTGGACACGCAGGGTAGAAGGACTCTGCTCCACATTCTCTCCTCTGCTCACCCCTATGTAGAAAGAAAAAGTTAGAGAAAGGAAGATTGTTAGATCGTTACTCTCTAGAATATTCTTTTCTTAGTAACTAAAGAAGCTTGAATAAATCTAGTCTCCTCTTTGGACTTCTAACGAATATCCATTAATACACTTTTTCTCCCAAACTCTCAACTCACAGTCTAGCTGCAGCCACAAGAACATAAATAAAACTTGAGTGAATGTCTTCATTGTTCTTCCCAGTTAGGATCAGTCTCAGACCTGCGATCTTCAACCATTAGAGCTACTTCTATTATCATTTAACAACCACAATGGTTTCTCACCTTTTCTACCAGCCAATAAGAAAAAGACTCTGCTTCTATTGTAAGCCTATCCATTCAGAATCCAGGTAAATGAACCCTCCATACTCTGCATCAGAGGAGGTATACTACCATCTTGTGGTCACATTATTCCTAACTGCTGAACTCATGGGTTGAACGGTTTTTGGTGTTGGGTGTTTTGTTTTTTTTTTCCTCTTTTACCTATGAAAGATTTGGATGCCCAAACGCAGCAGCAAAAGATCAAACAAATTAGGTGTTAGATCAGAGATTAAATGCACAGTAAGAATAGAGAGATCAAGATTTGTACTTACGTACACTACTGAATCATTGTTAATAAGTTGAAAGGAGTTAGATGCTGTTGGTGTGTATTCACTGATGGATTCAATTTACATGTTTGAAAACAGGAAAGCATCATGATTAGCTCTCCTAAAGTAAGAAAAAGCAATAATACCTTCTTTATCAGCCACATCTGTCATCATGATTTGTTTGTATGGAGATAAACTCTTTCTTAAAGGAACAGGGAAGCCAAAAGATCAGACTATGAGAGAGAATATTACTCACTATTTCAAGCTAGCAGTGGCCTTGATTTTATCTCAGGTTCTGCTCCCAGCCTGCTCTTGCCTGTGACCTTACTATTTCCAGAGAATTAACAGTAGCAACAGTAAAAATGTGGAATCTTCCTTCAGAAAAGTTGACTGCAATAAAAAGTAAAAGATAAAAATCCTAATTATAAGGTAGTAAGGGAAACAGTTCCATAAATTCTGAAACAATTTGACCCTAAGTGTGGGTAGGTTTGCAATAAAAAGTATGGCATGTTTCAAGAATGTTTCTTCCTATTGCTGTGTGTCTTATATTTCTCAAAGTACTGGAAAAAAAGGAGACAGTCTCAGAAAATATTGGGCTACAGACTTGAATAATGCAATCACATGTAAGTTTATTCTTAAGGTGCTTTTATTTTCTAATGTCAAAATGTGTAGTATGTCCTGCAATGACTGGCATATACATAGTGGCATTTTCTCCCAAGTATCAGCTAACTCCTCTGGGCACGGACTCCTGTTGCGTTGGCCATTGCGGGCTCAGATTCCATACCCTGTCAATTTTCTCCCAACAGCTATTGCAGTCAATGTTCTTTCCTCACAACATTGATAAAGTCCTTTAGTCCTGTCAATTTCCATTATTATTTCCCTCTGCCAAAACCCCTTTCTTGTATACTTTAATTTATTGCTATTTTCTGATTACCACGGAAAGAATCTAGGGAAATCCAAATAGTGCATATCTCTACTAGGGGATCAGCACACATAGGAAACTGTCCCTAAAGAAACTGACCATGAGAAATGGCTCCTGGGAAACCAAGACTACCTCATTTCCAGAATGGAAGCTCCTTTCTGTCATTTTCACTCACTGGTGCTCTGGAGTTGTAGGAATAATTCTAATTCTTCATCCACTTCTTTACACCCTTAAATATTTAAGGACAGCCAGAATATAATGAAGAATCTATAAATACGTTCATAGACAAAATATACGTTTTTGTGTATACAAAACCTCTCCATTCTAAGGATCTTCTGTTTTCCCACCCATTCTGAACTGGATGGAATTCTCAAACCCTTCACTGGTAAATTTCCCTTTTCTTAGAGACAGATATTATAGACCAATTTGAATTTCTGCGTGCAGAATTGAATATAATGATCTGAATATGATCATTCATATGGGAGGTAGCATTCCATATATTAAGTATAGCCACTCCTGGACAAAATTTCCAGCCCCATGATTTTTTTTATTGAATACTGCCTGAATTACTGTCAAAATGTTGGCCTGGAAAATGGCTTTTTGCACATTCTAGCACCTTCAAGGATTGCCAGCAGCATGCACGCAAATTTTCCCTTCAGTGTTCCAATCCCAATACTGACAACATATGAGTGACACTCATTACGTTCACATCCTTCCTTCAAGAGATGTCTTTCTGGGATATTAAATATATACCTTGTTACTTTTAGGATAGTCCTTAGAAATACAGTTATCCTCTATGTCAATAACTGAGTTATTCAAAATTCAAATGAAAGTTATGGTCTTATCCATCAAGCTACTACCTTTACATCAAATTTCTATTTCTAAACATAAAGACAATCACTTTACAATATTGTGTCAATTTTCAAAAATCAGTTATTAAACTTTTTGGAGAATTCTAACTCTCTGATATCCTTTAATGCAATGTCCACATGTATGCTTTAATTTTTTAATAAGTTACTGACAATGTTTACTGCTGACCACTTCAGTTCTCATCAGAGGAGCAGACAAGCCACAAATGTGTGTGTGCCCTTGCAATAGTCCAACTAACTTTAAGTTCACAGGCTGCCCACTGAGCTGATGAACCTGACTCTGAGTGTGTTCCTGTCCCGTGTCCTGCTGCCCTGTGCAGCTCTTCTGCTCACATACATGTTCCATTCTCTTGCAGAACTTCACTTATAAAATACATGTTCAAAGACAAAATTAAGAATTTTGAAGTAGTGACAGCAGAGCAGTAACCACACACCAAGCCCTTTCTGAGGGAGGGACCCTGTGACACTGCACAGTGCACGTGCTCAGGAAGCTGGCCCTGCGCCCAGCTTCACTGGAGTCTGCAGCTCATCTACACTTTGGTGCTCAGGGCAACAGTCCTTCCTAGTCTAGGACCCAACATTGGTGTAAATTAAGATGTTGCAAGCCTGGAATTCTACAACTGTTATGATTCACCCTCATGCAGGTTTAAACTTTGGATTTGGTTATCAAAAGTCTTGGTCTGTGCCTATGGCAGGTAAGGGTTTCTTTTAGGCTGGAGTTGGAAGCTCCCTGCTCCCCTTTCTCAGACCTTAAATGATGTTACAAAATCATGTGTAATAGATCTTTCAAAAGACAAGAGAGACAAAAGGATTTTAACAGAACAAAATGAAAATGTGCTTTTTGTTAAAAGACCATTTTAAAATGATCAAAATGGATATTTTTGTCAGTAATGTATGTGAACACATTTTACAACTATATTAATAGACATCATTTTCATTTTGTATTTCTGAAGTCTTCTATACTTAGGTAGCTCAGAGTACCTGCTCTGATGTCAGACTTCCTGAGGGGGAATCCCAGCCCAGTTTCATTAGTTCAGTAATCACAAAGGTCAGGTAAGACACGTATGCTCTGTGACCCTCAGTTTACTCTTGTGCAAAGTGTGGAAAAAGCACCTATTTGTAAAACGTTGTCACTACCTAGATACTATATGTAATAAGCCATAGACAGTGGCTGACACTGGTGACATTAAGTATTTTCTAACTGTATTTGTTACCAATTCCAGAAGTGAAAATATGAATATAAGTATTTTTAAATACATATGCTCTAGAAAAAATGCACATACTCATTTCCCTTTTCCTGAAAAGCTGAGCCATTCTGCAATAAACTGAAACACTAAGTCATCTCTTTTCTATTTGTTGACCAACATACTTTTCTGAACCTTTTCATCACAGTAATTTATATATAATTTATATGCTGTCTACCAGGTGATCTGTTTTAACAGTACATAGGGACTTGACATCTTTATCCAGATGTTCCATATCAGAGCTTTCTTCCCATGAAAGGACTTGTGGGATAAAATGACTGGCAAAAAATAAGTTAACTGACAGTCCTTAAAAGTCTCATTTTAGCAGAGACAGGAAGGACTATGCCATGAATCAGGAAACCTGAAGCTGTGACAATCCTGCTGTGCAAGTCTTCCCCGTGTCAGAGGCTGTGGCTGCAGGCCCAGCTGCACTTTGGGTTCAGACTGCAGACTGCCTGGGAGCACTGTGCCTCTGCTGCACAGAAGTAGGTCCCTGAGTCTTCCAGCCGGGTGGTGGTGATGTGTAGGGTACTGTAGCGTTCCTTAGCATTAAATGTCGAGTTTAAGCTTCCTTTCTGCTTTGTCCCTGAAGCCAGGTAAAACAGACTGATGAGGCTGCCACCAGGATTCTGTAGGAACCACTGCACCCGGGTCGCAGTGGCAGAAAAATTGCACCTCAGAGTAAGGCTGGTTCCCTCCTGGGGACTCTGGGCTGATAGGCTCTGCTCCACCTGCAGTCCTCTCACCCCTGCTTGGAAAGAGAAAAGCAAACACATGTGTGTCATTGGGGGACTATTGATGCAGTTTAAACACATGTAAAACATCCCAAGAAACAAGATAAGAGGAAACAGGACTATCCTGAAGCTCCGTGTCAGCTCCCTTCCCCTGTCAGCTGTGAAACTCTCCCCATTCTCCCATCTGAGATTGGCCCCAACTCACAGCAAATCTGGACCCACAGAAGCCACAGCAGAGCTCCCAGTTTGCTCTCCATGGCCCCCTGGATGGTTGCTGGGGTGCCTTCCCCCTGCTCTGGAGGTTGTTACGTTTTGGATGCAGACAAATTCGTTCTTACTGTCATTAGGTTCCCTCAGACTCACTGAGCACCAATCACACCTGAGCTCTGTCTCATTCTTCATTACAGAAACTCCACCCACAATGGCCCAGTGAGACTGTAATCTCTCTAAAGTGGTGCATGTGAATAGTGCCGCGGGGAGGAGGCAATTTTGCCAATTTGTGAAGATATAAGCGCTATTTTTTTTCTGAAAACACTTTATGTAGGAGAATTTTCTGGGATACCTCATGAGAAAAGAAGATGATACACTGAGAATAATCCATCTGTCATTTGGATTAGGTACATTCTTGAAGAATCATAGGGAGAATGACCTACTTGCCTAATAAGTATGACAGAAAATTGGAGAAATTAATTATATAAAAATTATGAAAAAGAAAAACTATTTGATAGTGTACATTGAATACTAAAGAAGTAAATACAGTTCCCTGAAACCCAAAGAGTTCTAGAAATCTATACCATATGATCACCATATGCATAGAAAATGTTTCCATCAAGAGTTTGGTTGGTTAAAAGAAAAACCATGCTCTGATCAGGCTACACATGCTGGTCAACTTAGATATTGTCCTCTCACTCTTCTTTTTCTATTTTTTGGTTCTTTATTTTTCTTCTTCTCTTCAATTTATTCTTATTTCTCCTTGTCTCTGAGACACTATATGGAGATATCAGATATCAGGGGTATGTTGTCAGTGAATTTCAGGAATTTTAGTTATAAAAATTTTAAAAATGAAAGCAGGTAGTGGAGATGTTTTCTACTGAGCTTCCATGCTCACAATGCCCAGTAAACTCCAGTTCCTTTACCCTCTGCTCAGAAAGTGCTCCTCACAGTGGATTTATAGAGATGTGGACTCCAGCTTTCTGAAGTTTTTTATAGAACGTCGGAGCTGAAAACCTGAAATGAGCTTTCCACAAACACCCCCACCCCTCCCATCTGTGGTTTGACTGACTCACAAGCTCTCTGGCCTCCTCTCCTAAGGGCTTCACCCTCCCTGGGACCGTCAGAAAGTCTTCAGTTTTATTGAAGCTTAGAGTGCCCCCTAGTGGAATGAAATTGTAATCAAGAAGACCACTTTGGTTGTGTGTGTTTTATTAGATCATAACTTTGTACATTACAGCATTTATGGGGTACAATGTACTGATTTTATATACCATTTGGAATGTTTACATCAAACTGGTTAGCCTAGCTTTCACCTCACTTATTTAAGAAGACCACTTTGGACCAACTAACTTCAGCCCCACTCAGCTCATGTTTTCTGGTGACAGAAATGTAGATGATTAGAAAACAAAATAACCATCCAGACTGAAGAAGAGATTAAGAATAAACAAGTTACCACTTTTATAAGGCCCTTTCTTTAAAAGTGATATCTTAAAATAATTTGAGAATTCTCAATTTGAGATATCATTTGAATTGTCTGATTTTGTCCAAAATAAATATGAAAACATTTCTTAAAGTATTACTATAAGCAAGTAATTTACTACCTCTTCAGAGTCAGACAGGCCCAGGGGTTCATGCCTGTAATCCTAACACTGGGAGGCTGAAGCAGGAGAATCACTTGAGCTCAGGAGTTCAAGACCAACCTAAGCAAAAGTGAGACCCCCATCTCTACAAAAAAAAGAAAAATTAGCCAAGTGTGGTTGGGCATGCCTATACTCCCAGGTACTTGGAAGGCTGAGGCAGGAGGATTTCTTGAGGCCAGGAGTTGGAAATTGAAGTGAGCTACACTGCCACTCCACTCTAGCTGGGGTGACAGAGTGAGACTCTGTCTCAAAACAAAATACATATATGCAGAAGTGAGGATGAGACATTAGTTTACTGTCTACTGGAATAGACAAAAATACACATAAGTATCATAAAATCGATAACTGGTACCCTATGAGGAGTTTAAAATAAAAGCTATGATCCCAGAGGCAGTACAAATACTTAATACATGGGATGGTTGGACCAACCCTTGTGATAAAGATTGTCAGTTTCATCTTTATTTCCTTTTGATGAAAAGAATAGAAAATATAGATAAACAAAATTATTTAATACATAAAACATACATGTAGACTAAAATACCCTTTGATTACCACTCCTCATTCTAATCCTTTCATCATTATTCTAATTAGCTTTGCCTACATGTGCCAAATATGAAACAATAGAATATATACATGTATACAGTATTTTACTTGTAGTTTCTTAAGTAATAAAATATATTTTGTGTATATTTTTCTGTCATTTGCTTTATAAACTCAGTAATAAATCTTGAAGTTCTTGCTAAATTAACACATATATTCTGCTGCATTGTATTCCACATTATGGACAACCTGTACTTAGTGGGCTTCCCTTTTTGATGTATGCTTAAGGTGTCGGGTGTTTTAAATTGAAATACAAACTGCAATAAACTTTTTTGAGCACACTTCTTTAGTTTCACATTCCCATGTTTCTTTAGTAGACTAGGAGAAAGTGAGGAATGATCTATGTGCTCAGTAGTGAAAAGCATTCCATGACAGAGAAAAGATCAAAGGAAAGACTCTGAGGAAGGGGGGGAAATTCATTTTCCAATTATTGTGTTGGATGGTTTTCTTTTTTATTACTTTTGTTAATATATTTTTGGATACAGTTTTTCAGCTCATTTGATAAACTCTCTATAATATTGCTGTGTTAATGTACAGCTGGTGTGTAATATCTTCTGACCAGTCACTGAGGAAATCTTAAAGATAGTAAATCAGCTAGAGAAAAAATACACCCAAAGAGGAGTGGAATATAGAAAGAAAAATGTTGTAAAATAACTCTGAGCATAGAGAAAGATATGAATGTGTATGTGTGTAATTTAAGGCAGCAGTCACCAGAAAACAGTTTTATGGAAGACAATTTGTTCATGGAATGAGGTAGGGGATGGTTTCAGGATGATTCAAGAATATTACAGTACATTCACTATAATATGTAATGAAATAATAATGCAACTCACCATAATGCGGAATCAGTGAGTGATGGGGGTGTGGGCTATAAATATAAATGAAGCTTTGCTCCCTTGTGAGCCACAAACCTCCTACTGTGCAATCAGTTGCTGGGGGTGGTGGTAAAGATTTAAGACAACTCATCAAAAGAACAGAAATTTTAAACTTAAGACATGAAACTATAAAAATACTAGAAGACAGTGCAGGGAAAACGTCTGAAGAAATTGGGCCAGGAGAATTTTTTATCAGGACCTCTCCTCTACCCCCTACCCCCACTCCCTGCAATTGAAGCAACACCAAAAATATGTTACTGGGATCTCATCAAACTAAAAAGCTTCTGCATGGCCAAGAGCACAGTAAGTAAAGCAAGCAGCCTTCAGAATGGGAAAAGATATTCGAAGGTTATGTTTCCAAAAAAGATCTGATAACTAGAATTCACAGAGAAATTAATCAATAAGAAAAGAATAACACCATTTCTTTGTGGGCAAGAGACTTAAACAGAAGCTTCTCTGAAGAAGACAGGCACATGGCCTATAAACA